>LAPY01002394.1:5118-17482 GCA_000970635.1 Eragrostis tef
TGCGCGCCGCGCCCCCGATGCTGGTGTTCGGCGAGGGCGAGTACGGCGTCACCGATGTCCTCTACGCCGCGGCGAGGGGCGGGAACGCCGAGGTGTTCCGTCTCCTGCTCGACGCCGTGCTGTCCCCGGCGGCGTCGGGGGTGATTGGCCGGCAGGACGGCGAGGAGTTCAGGCGCGAGATGATGAACCGCGCCGTGCACGCCGCCGCGAGGGGAGGCAGCCTGGAGATGCTCAGGGAGCTCCTGCGCGGGTGTTCCGACGCCGCCGTGTACCGAGACGCGCAGGGTTCCACGATCTTGCAGGCCGCCGCCGCAAGGGGACAACTTGAGGTAGTAATACGATGATTCTTATGTCCATTAGCTTACACCACCCATTATCATTTGCAACAGATAGAAGAAATCTAGCTAGGAAATGTGTTATCATCATGTCCCGACTTGGTAGAAGATGCAGATAGCTGAACTTTGCTATCAATTGATCAAAAATTTACCCCTCAAGCTCTAATCTGTGGAGTTAGCTCTGTTTTTACTTATTCATATTTATGTAGGAGATACATTAGACTCCTAGGATTTAAAAATCTTGGCAATGATTTACCTGATTCTCTCTCTAACCTGATCCTGTGAACATGCTAGCCAGGTAGTTGATTGATCCTGTGAACGTGGGATATAGTTGCATGTCTTTATTAAGTGAAGGGATCTCTTAAACTAATGTTTTACTCATCTACACTGATCTCTCTTTAAAAAAAACTCATTAGATAAAGGTTGCTTATTATCGAAGTCTCATGACAATAGTCGAGGTTTAACTGGTACGGTGTGAATTAGTGTTGAACGTTTACCACTCTATTCATTGGCTCTTTCCGCAATGCGCACCAGTAGCTTGACATGCATAGATAGGTATGTTTGTGTTGCTTGTCTGAAATTTTCATAGTTATGTTCGCTTTTGTGTCTGAGGGTGTTCTTCAAACTCATATTGTCTTTCACTCTCATATCTCTTTTGTTGCATCATTACATTTAACCAGTAAAATGTTATGATCCACTTTCTTCAAGTACAGCTTACTGAGTGCTGATATGAAGTTTTTAATTTGAACTGCAGGTTGTTAAGGATCTCATTGCATCTTTTGATATAGTCAACACCGTCGATGATCAAGGGAATACAGCTTTGCATATAGCAGCCTTTCGGGGCCATCTGTCTGTGGTCAAAGCCCTCATAACCGCATCATCATCTCTGATACCAGCTACAAATGAAGCTGGTGACACGTTCTTTCATATGGCACTGACTGGCTTTGGAACTCCTGGATTCCGAAGGCTTGACCGTCAGATAGAGCTTGTGAGGCAACTGATCAGTGGATCGATCATGGATATCAGCAGCATTATCAATGTGCAGAATGACGACGGGAAGACAGTTCTTCACTTGGCTGTGGTTGGCAATCTGCATTCAAACCTCGTTGAACTTTTAATGAGTGTGCCTTCTATTGACCTCAACATCCGTGACAACAATGGAATGACTCCTCTGGATTTGCTTAGGAAACAGCCTCGGACAGCATCATCTGAAATACTCATCAAACAGTTGATTTTGGCTGGTGGAATCACAAACTCCAGGGACCTTGAGACCAGGTCAGCCATCGCTTCTCAGCTGAAGATGCACTGCATCGTAGGAAGCCCTGGGACATCTTTCAAGATATCAGATGCTGAAATGTTCCTCCATGCGGGTATCGATGCGTCAAGCATCAGCGAAAGGACAGAATCATTCTCTAGCATTCGCAGGGGTAATTCTGAAATCCAGGGGCCCAATCTGAAGAAGCTGAATTCTTTCCAAGATGCAGCTAAACATCTCAAAGACCTGCTCAGGTGGCCTCGCCGCAAGGGGAAGAAATCAGCTGGTGTTCAAAAGGAATTGGATGATGATGCATCATCAGTGGACTCCATTAAGAGCTGGAGCCAAGGCGATACTCCGACACCGCTGAGGCAAAGGTACTCGAGGGTTAGTGCTCTGTTTAACAACAAGCGGACATTCGCTGCCAAGATCTCACCAAAAGGTGCAACAAAGATGAATGGAGTAATACAGACTGAATCTCCTTCGGCTTCTGCCTCTTGGTCATCATCATCATTTATTGACAAGATTGAAGCTGTTCACTTGGACAAAGACCAGCCTTCTCCTAACAGCAGTGGGCGAATCAAGCTTACACCTAAGAAATATGGCTCTTTGAACAGTAGACTTATGACTCAATATTTGCGCCTCGGATCACAAGGTGTAACGTCCAGGGATGCAACCTCGGGGCAGCAGCCAAATCAAATACTCAGACCATCACATCTATCAGTAGCCTGATTAGTTAAGTTAGCAGATGAATGCAAACATCGACACAGCTTTCCTTCCCGTAGACAGCTTATAACTTTCTTCTCTGATATCTGATATAGATGCTTGTCAATCTCTGTCCTCCCCACCGCTACAGGAAGGTTAGTTGTGTCGCTACCGGAGAGTGTTTTGAGTTAAGCTTGCGTTGCTGTATGTAGTGTAACTATTGCGGAGATCTATACTAATGTAACACGGTTACAGTGCAGATATAATTTTTCTGGTCAGACATGAGCCTAACCAAAATCGAAATAACGAAGTAATTTGAGTTTTTGCATGCACAACTGAGTTGGAGTATTTTGCTTCTTTTTTTTGTTGCGCTTTCATAAGCTGATTGCACTTAGCAAAACATTACACCAGAGTTTTCCAACACAGGGATTTTCTTGTAGTAGCTTCAGCCTTTTTTGTAGGGCCCCAGAAATGGAATGTGAGGCTTTTTGTTTCATGTATCAGGCATGCCAATTGCCAATCAGTTAGAGTTGAGGTCAAAATCAAAACCATCATGCCCTATTCTTTAGGATTTGTTACAAATCATTTCCTCACATGGCATGTTGCATGATACCAAATTCCCATAGAAAAAGCATTTATGTCAATCATTTCGTCACATGTGCGTACTGCTCTTTTTACCAGGATGACAAGTTTTCTATTCCTCAAAATACAGCTTTGCAGATAATCCGGTCATTTGTAGCGAACATAGTGTTATACGTGCTACCTACTCCCTCCGTCTCTAAATGTAGTACCCTTTTGACTTTCAGACCGCTTGTCTTATTCAAATTTTTTTACAAATATTTAAATATATATTTTTTGATTAAAATATCTTCAATGATAAAACGAATTATAAGAAAAATACGTAAAAATTTTGAATAAGACGAGCGATCAAACGTGATGTCTGAAAGTCAAAAGGGTACTATATTTAGGGATGGAGGGAGTATGCTATAGAATTGGTCTAGAGAACTTGCTAAAATATAATCTCAATCAACAGCCATTTTTGTTAGATGTTGTTGAAGCCCTCATGAAAGTGCTCATCACAACCTCTCGGTTTCATACCCTCCTGGAAGCTCTCAACAATTCGATCACATTCAAATATTTGCGCCTCGGATCACAAGGTGTAACGTCCAGGGATGCAACCTCGGGGCAGCAGCCAAATCAGATACTCAGACCATCACATCTATCAGTAGCCTGATTAGTTAAGTTAGCAGATGAATGCAAACATCGACACAGCTTTCCTTCCCGTAGACAGCTTATAACTTTCTTCTCTGATATCTGATATAGATGCTTGTCAATCTCTGTCCTCCCCACCGCTACAGGAAGGTTAGTTGTGTCGCTACCGGAGAGTGTTTTGAGTTAAGCTTGCGTTGCTGTATGTAGTGTAACTATTGCGGAGATCTATACTAATGTAACACGGTTACAGTGCAGATATAATTTTTCTGGTCAGACATGAGCCTAACCAAAATCGAAATAACGAAGTAATTTGAGTTTTTGCATGCACAACTGAGTTGGAGTATTTTGCTTCTTTTTTTTGTTGCGCTTTCATAAGCTGATTGCACTTAGCAAAACATTACACCAGAGTTTTCCAACACAGGGATTTTCTTGTAGTAGCTTCAGCCTTTTTTGTAGGGCCCCAGAAATGGAATGTGAGGCTTTTTGTTTCATGTATCAGGCATGCCAATTGCCAATCAGTTAGAGTTGAGGTCAAAATCAAAACCATCATGCCCTATTCTTTAGGATTTGTTACAAATCATTTCCTCACATGGCATGTTGCATGATACCAAATTCCCATAGAAAAAGCATTTATGTCAATCATTTCGTCACATGTGCGTACTGCTCTTTTTACCAGGATGACAAGTTTTCTATTCCTCAAAATACAGCTTTGCAGATAATCCGGTCATTTGTAGCGAACATAGTGTTATACGTGCTACCTACTCCCTCCGTCTCTAAATGTAGTACCCTTTTGACTTTCAGACCGCTTGTCTTATTCAAATTTTTTTACAAATATTTAAATATATATTTTTTGATTAAAATATCTTCAATGATAAAACGACTTATAAAAAAATAAATAAAATTTGTGTAAAATTTTTGAATAAGACGAGCGATCAAACTTGATGTCTGAAAGTAAAAAAGGTACTACATTTAGAGACAGAGGGAGGGAGTACTTGATTTCAACTACCTGGCCCATTCTTTATCTGCATATGCATAAACAACTCTGCTGCCGACGCGCACGGCAGGCACATTGCACTCTGATCCCAGACCGCGGTGACATCAAACAAAGCGCAAACTGCAAACAGTCCTGACACCTAGACATAAGTCATCAAATCCACCCACCCCGTTGCCTGAACTTTTTTATACAGGAAAATCCGCCAGGTCATTGACTCGAGCACGCTTAGTGTATGCTAGAAAGTTGGTCAATGGTGCCAGCACAATACCTGTGAATCTGCAAAGAAGGAACTCAAACTCCCGTTTGGAATGGAGGAATTCTTTCTCATTCCTGCGGGAATTGAACTGATTCCTGTGAATTCCTATGAAATTCCTGCGTTCCAAACGGGGCCGTGATTATATACTCCCTTTGGAGTCCCTCCAGCCATGAAAACATTACGTCTTCAGACATTGTCTGGACAATTGACTTACAACTTATCAATGGTTTCAAAGTACAGAATAAACCTTGAGAGTGTACTTTCGTAATAATGTATGTAATAACTTCTGAACCAAAAAGTTGCATGAAAGTGAGATCTTCCTATTAAATGTTTCAAACATTTGTTCTATGCTATTTACTTGCAGGTACACTTCTGTACCGTATAGTGAGGATATTACACAGATTTTCACCCAAGCATATGGAATCAGCCCTAAGTATGATATGATTAGTATTTGTTAGAAATAATTTCAGTCAATACCTTGTTTACATGTTAGGCAGGCATCAATGTGATGTTAATTTCATTCCACAACAAATTAGGGATATTAATGTAGGACCCTCAAACATGTAACTTGGTTATCAAGGTATATTCGTCATATGTTATTTACGATGTATAAGCATTTTGTACTTGCATTGTTGGACTCTGATCCAATATCACCAATAACTGAGTTTCTATAGAATTTTCAGATAGGGGTGTAAACTTAATGTTACTAATAGATCTATATGTAATCCTTAGCATGTCTTGCACTCTATTACCAAAGATGCCAATATACTTCTTTTTTCTGATTGCTGGTCAAGTTATGTGCTTTCATGTTTATCAGCAAAACAAATTGTCCATTCAGCTTGTGACTTTGCTCTAGACTAAGATACTCCAAGATTAATAAGAATATAAAACAATCCAAGATTAGGAACCAAATGATTGAACGAAAACAGGTTTTCAATCATGCATCATGCATGGAAAATAACCATTTCAATTGCAGCATTTCTTATGGAAAACAAGTTGTGTGCCAGTATCAGTCAATAGACCTATGTTTATTACATAATCTTATATTGTATAACAGTTGCTGAAACATGACGACAGATATAAGAAAATCCCAGACTTTGCCAGTAGTTGTGTTTGCACGAGTTGAGATGTTGAAATCAGCTAGAAGAAGCTTACCAGACAGAGTAGCTGGGCTGGCAACTTTTTTATTAATTCTTGGATCGGCTTCTTGTAACCGGCCCCATGGAAGCTGCAGCAGAGACCGGTTTGTGCCCATCAAGTTCTTGTTCTTGATGCTTCGAGTGCCTAAGTTTCTTCACTGACATTGGGGTACACTTCCTCTTTTTGGAGATGGTATTTTGTTTTTTGGAAGAAAATGTTGGGCTGGTCCCTATCATTGCTGTCATGGGTGGCCTTCATAAGCCTCTTCCTAAAGTAGACCCTGTTGATTTGCTTCTTCTGAACTGTAAGAAGGCTGGGAGCTCGTTGAATGTGAGTGGAGCTGGGAGCATGCAGATAGGTGTCCAGAGCCAAGGGGATGAAGCTGCCACTAGCTGAAGGGTCGAGTTGGATCAGTTTGGCACGGCTTCTAAAGTGAGCCTCAGGTTAGAGACGTTGACTGTCACCTGGCTGAAATTTGCATAGGCAGGCCTCGACGAGAAGCATGTTCTGACAGAGCTCGGAGAAGGGTTCCAATACTCATGGTTAGGAAAGGGCTGCTCATGTTGGATGACTGCTGGTTCTGCGAGGTGATTGGGCCGGGGTGAGGTCTTTGTTGGTGATTGCGCAGTCATCATGCCTCCTTGTCACTGTTCCAGCCCAGGTAGGCGATCTGGAATGGCGGACAGATATAAGAAAATGGTTATAGAGAATAAACCATTTCTCCTCAAAAGATCAAATTTTCAACAAGGAAAAGTGGTAAACGAAAATTTCAACCACTGGCCTTTGCAATCATGCGGTTTAGAGCAACACCAGCACTACATGTAAGACCTCTTTCCTGTTGAATGGTAACCCTAAGTTCACTAGCAACCTGAGGCAATGTGATCAGTAAACTTCGTCATGTAGTACAAGCAGGTTGGGAAAACAATATAAACCATGAAAAGCAAATCAAATCAACTGCTCTGCAACAATAAACCATAAGGAAGCTATAATGAGAAAATGATTAAGCTTACCTCCTAATTAACATGTAATGGCTCTCTCAATGGATACATTGGTAATGTTGAGGTATGCTTCATCTGGACTGAAGTTGGGATCATACCTAAGGAAAACTAAGGCCACCAATACTTTAATAATCAGTTCTTCTCAACGTATTATATCTCTTGTAAATATTTTAATAATCGGTCCCACCTAAAAAACTTCTAATAACTCATATGCCATTGTTGTCTCAATGGCAGGTGAGACCGGCTATGTCAATGGCATGTGGGCCAGGATGGCATACAAGGGGGTTTATGTTTAAGCCAGTGGCACACAAGGTATTTTCCCTTCGCGCCCTTGATAACAGTCAAAACACAATTTTTGTGCATAGTCCCACCAGTCAGCCATACATTTCAGCACAATGGGAAGAACAGATGCTTGTCAATGCAATGATGTGTGCATATCCATATCTCATGATAAAGTTGGAATGTATACAACATAACTGGCATATAGGCATGCTACCAACTGCCAATGCTAGGATTTTCTGATATTTCATCAGCAGTATAAAAATGATCCATGCCCGTGTGAAGCCATATCTTCGAATTCATGAAGCTTCCTACTCTAACATTTTCTTTTCAGCGACCTGAAAATTAATTGTTACACAGGGATGACAAAATGAGGGAAAAAATATAGGAGGGTAAAACATGGCATGGACATAAAAGTGATAATTACATTGGGTTCATTAAAACTCTGTATGATTCTTTGAAGCAAATGGCTTTTAAACTGATGTACCATAGCTTAAATGAAATTAAAAACTTGAGATGATAGAAGTACCCATGCACATATGAGTTTCTCTAGAGCACACAGTTACACAAATAAACATTAGTGACCTGATCAATCGACATCACCAACCAATCTTAGGGGTTAGAGTTTAAAAGGGTAAGCCTCTTCCTAAAGTAGACCCTGCTGATTTTCTTCTTCTGAACTGTAAGAAGGCTGGGAGCTTGTTAAATGTGAGTGGAGCTGGGAGCATGCAGATTGGTGTCCTGAGCCAAGGGGATGCTGCTGCCACTGGCTGAAGGGTCGAGTTGGATCAGTTGGGTGGGCATGGCTTCGTAAGTGAGCCTCAGGTTAGAGGTGTTAACTGTCACCGTGGCTGAAATTTGCATAGGCAGGCCTTGACGAGAAGCATGTTCTGACAGCTCGGATAAGGGTTCCAATACTCGTGGTGAGAAAAGGGCTGCTCATATTTTGATGACTGCTGATTCTGCTAGGTGATTGGGCCGGGGTGAGGTCTTCGTTGGTGATTTCAATGGTGCAGTCATCATGCCTTTTTGTCACTGTTCCAGGCTTCCAGCCCAGGTAGGCTATCTGGAATGGAGGACAGGTATAAGAAAATAGTCATAGAGAATAAACCATTTCTCCTCAAAAGATCAAATTTTCAACAAGGAAAAGTGGTAAACGAAAATTTCAACCACTGGCCTTTGCAATCATGCGGTTTAGAGCAACACCAGCACTACATGTAAGACCTCTTTCCTGTTGAATGGTAACCCTAAGTTCACTAGCAACCTGAGGCAATGTGATCAGTAAACTTCGTCATGTAGTACAAGCAGGTTGGGAAAACAATATAAACCATGAAAAGCAAATCAAATCAACTGCTCTGCAACAATAAACCATAAGGAAGCTATAATGAGAAAATGATTAAGCTTACCTCCTAATTAACATGTAATGGCTCTCTCAATGGATACATTGGTAATGTTGAGGTATGCTTCATCTGGACTGAAGTTGGGATCATACCTAAGGAAAACTAAGGCCACCAATACTTTAATAATCAGTTCTTCTCAACGTATTATATCTCTTGTAAATATTTTAATAATCGGTCCCACCTAAAAAACTTCTAATAACTCATATGCCATTGTTGTCTCAATGGCAGGTGAGACCGGCTATGTCAATGGCATGTGGGCCAGGATGGCATACAAGGGGGTTTATGTTTAAGCCAGTGGCACACAAGGTATTTTCCCTTCGCGCCCTTGATAACAGTCAAAACACAATTTTTGTGCATAGTCCCACCAGTCAGCCATACATTTCAGCACAATGGGAAGAACAGATGCTTGTCAATGCAATGATGTGTGCATATCCATATCTCATGATAAAGTTGGAATGTATACAACATAACTGGCATATAGGCATGCTACCAACTGCCAATGCTAGGATTTTCTGATATTTCATCAGCAGTATAAAAATGATCCATGCCCGTGTGAAGCCATATCTTCGAATTCATGAAGCTTCCTACTCTAACATTTTCTTTTCAGCGACCTGAAAATTAATTGTTACACAGGGATGACAAAATGAGGGAAAAAATATAGGAGGGTAAAACATGGCATGGACATAAAAGTGATAATTACATTGGGTTCATTAAAACTCTGTATGATTCTTTGAAGCAAATGGCTTTTAAACTGATGTACCATAGCTTAAATGAAATTAAAAACTTGAGATGATAGAAGTACCCATGCACATATGAGTTTCTCTAGAGCACACAGTTACACAAATAAACATTAGTGACCTGATCAATCGACATCACCAACCAATCTTAGGGGTTAGAGTTTAAAAGGCACAAGTTGCATAGAATCGGAGTCAGGTAGAGTATCGTAGAGGATGCTGTAAAGATTGTGTACCAAAATAACTGAAAGACAAAATACAACATGTAAACATGTTCATCCATACCTTCTGAAAATGTGATATGTCATCATCAGTCAGTTTTGCACATTGTGCGCGCAAGTGCTCAATCTTTTGTTTGGCCGCTGCCTCCTTCCTTTGCTCATTCTGTAATATTTTGAACCTTTGCTCGTTTCCTTCTACAACTTCTCCTTGTCAACTCCGTTCCTAAACATGGGTCAAAAAAAGAAGGAAAACTTAAGAAACTACACAACATGGTCAAAATTATAGGGTTACCATGACAAGGCGAACAAAGTTTTGTTCCACACAATTCAATTCCGTTGCCCTTCAAGGAAGTCGCGAACCAGGTAGGAAAAGTTTTACTTCCAAAATGTGAAAAGAAAAAGGTGAACATATAACATTTGTTCTGTGAAATGTGTTACAATTCCATTTTTCCAATTTCATAACTCTGATGACCTTTCAGTTAAGGAAACAAATGGACCTAATGTAGCATCAGGGAAAAAAAATAAGTATCAGATTCAGATGTGATGCCTTAACGAATCTGGTGGCAGAATGAGATATACGCTCAAAAATTGTTCCAAACGTAATGCAGTGGAATTAGTAAAAAAATGCTACGTACAAATTTAAAGTCCATTCTACCAGTCAATAAACATTCATCTGATTCATGCCGTAGGGTTAAGGCGACGCCTAGCTAATCCTCCCAAACCCGCAGTCTTAGACGAACAGAGCGAGGGGGCGTACCTGTTTTGGCGTTGGTGTAGGCAGTGTGGTACGACTGCCAAAGTCGATCCCCTCCTTTAATCCGACGGGGCGCCCGCTGGGGACGACATTGCTGCGGTCTCCGACGAGCTATCCCCAACAATCAGGCTTTGGTGCACACAAAAAGGGAGAGATGCGAGAGATTCTGGAAGTTCCTTTGCCGTCGCATCTTAGAAGGGAGGTAGGAAGGGAGGAGGGCGTAGGCTCCGCCTGCTGCTACCAACTGCCAATGCTAGGATTTTCTGATATTTCATCAGCAGTATAAAAATGATCCATGCCCGTGTGAAGCCATATCTTCGAATTCATGAAGCTTCCTACTCTAACATTTTCTTTTCAGCGACCTGAAAATTAATTGTTACACAGGGATGACAAAATGAGGGAAAAAATATAGGAGGGTAAAACATGGCATGGACATAAAAGTGATAATTACATTGGGTTCATTAAAACTCTGTATGATTCTTTGAAGCAAATGGCTTTTAAACTGATGTACCATAGCTTAAATGAAATTAAAAACTTGAGATGATAGAAGTACCCATGCACATATGAGTTTCTCTAGAGCACACAGTTACACAAATAAACATTAGTGACCTGATCAATCGACATCACCAACCAATCTTAGGGGTTAGAGTTTAAAAGGCACAAGTTGCATAGAATCGGAGTCAGGTAGAGTATCGTAGAGGATGCTGTAAAGATTGTGTACCAAAATAACTGAAAGACAAAATACAACATGTAAACATGTTCATCCATACCTTCTGAAAATGTGATATGTCATCATCAGTCAGTTTTGCACATTGTGCGCGCAAGTGCTCAATCTTTTGTTTGGCCGCTGCCTCCTTCCTTTGCTCATTCTGTAATATTTTGAACCTTTGCTCGTTTCCTTCTACAACTTCTCCTTGTCAACTCCGTTCCTAAACATGGGTCAAAAAAAGAAGGAAAACTTAAGAAACTACACAACATGGTCAAAATTATAGGGTTACCATGACAAGGCGAACAAAGTTTTGTTCCACACAATTCAATTCCGTTGCCCTTCAAGGAAGTCGCGAACCAGGTAGGAAAAGTTTTACTTCCAAAATGTGAAAAGAAAAAGGTGAACATATAACATTTGTTCTGTGAAATGTGTTACAATTCCATTTTTCCAATTTCATAACTCTGATGACCTTTCAGTTAAGGAAACAAATGGACCTAATGTAGCATCAGGGAAAAAAAATAAGTATCAGATTCAGATGTGATGCCTTAACGAATCTGGTGGCAGAATGAGATATACGCTCAAAAATTGTTCCAAACGTAATGCAGTGGAATTAGTAAAAAAATGCTACGTACAAATTTAAAGTCCATTCTACCAGTCAATAAACATTCATCTGATTCATGCCGTAGGGTTAAGGCGACGCCTAGCTAATCCTCCCAAACCCGCAGTCTTAGACGAACAGAGCGAGGGGGTGTACCCGCAGTTTTGGCGTTGGTGTAGGAAGTGTGGTACGACTGCCAAGGTCGATCCCCTCCTTTCATCCGATGGCGCGCCCGCAGGGGACGACATTGCTGCGGTCTCCGACGAGCTATCCGTAACAATCAGGCTTTGGTGCGCACAAAAGGGAAAGATGGGAGAGCTTCTGGATGTTCCTTTGCCGTCGGAGCTTTGAAGGGAGGTAGGAAGGGAGGAAGGCGCAGGCTCCGCCGGCGAGGCCCGCTCTGCCGCCGGCGTGCGCGACAACGTCAGCTGGCAGCAGCTGCCTGGTTCGGGGAAGTACGGGTACATTTCGTGTCTGCTTTACGTTTGTCACACAGGGAGGCGCCATTGCGACGTCTTCCCACCGGAAACAAACTAACAATAATAGGCCGTCAACATGGGCCGGCCATGCCTAAACTTTGAACCCTTTGACCGTTTACATGGGCCGCCCATGCCTAAATCTTAAACCCCTTGATCTGTCTACATGCGTTTCATTTTTAGCCTCTTCACTCCCTAGTTTGTCTTAAAAAAAAATCCTCACTCGCTAGCTGGAGGGTAGCGGGCCGCCGACGGGGGTAGCGGGTCGCCGACGCGGGGGAGCGAGTCGCCGACGTGG
>LAPY01002394.1:42049-53187 GCA_000970635.1 Eragrostis tef
ATAGGTACATCTTTACGAGACGAATCTAATGAGTCTAATTAATCTATGTTTTGCCACAGTAATGCTACAGTAACCATCGTCTAATTACAGCTTAACTACCCTCGTTAGATTCGTCTTGCGAATTAGACCAGGGGTTCTGCAGTTAGTTTTGTAATTAAATTTTATTTAATACTCTTAAATAACAAGATTCTTTTTTTAGACCCCTCTAAACTTTAGACCCTGTGAAACGAACACCCCCGAAGCCTCATGTCGCTTTCTTACGACGACCATTACGACTGTTCAAGATAGATACCGTTTGAACGAACCTTGTGTATGGATGCAGCACAGAGACAGTGCGTTAAAAGGTTAGGACAAATATGGGGTTATTGTTCAATTAATGTAAAACTTTGGAGAAATAGATTATCTAGGACTCTGTTTCGAAATATATGGCACAAATGGATTTGTTCTTACAATCATACTCCCTGTGTATGGTTTTCCATGACGCTGCTTGTTTATACTCAGTGTCGACCAAAAAACACAAGTAATTACTGAATGATAAACTCAATCATGTTTTTACATCATTAACTAAAAATCAAATTAATAATCAATAAATAGGTTTTAGTAGCGTGTGAAACTAGTTACATGTATAGTTCACGTAGTATTGCTGCAATTTAATGTACGAGAAGCTTTCGCAAAAACAAAAAAGAAAAATGTGTGAGAAGTTGATTACATGCAAATTTGTAATGGTTCTTGCTTG
This sequence comes from Eragrostis tef, assembly GCA_000970635.1. Classification (NCBI taxonomy): domain Eukaryota; kingdom Viridiplantae; phylum Streptophyta; class Magnoliopsida; order Poales; family Poaceae; genus Eragrostis; species Eragrostis tef. The sequence goes on from LAPY01002394.1 coordinate 42,786, forward strand.
GCACGAGACTCAAATCGTGAGTGAAATAGTGCAAAAAATGCTTCAGTTGCAACCAGGTGAGCGCGTCAGTTTCCATAACAAGGGTGCGCTAGCTGGTTGCAACTGGCGCGTCCAACCGGTGCGCGTGGGTCATGTTCATGTGTCGATGTGACGACGTTCGTGTTCCCGACTTCCGGTAGCTAGGGCGCTGCTTTGCATGGCTTGGCTGATGGATCCATCGACTTTTGCTTGTGCTGGCATGGTTCGTATGTTAGCCTAGTGCGTGGCTTCAACTTCAAGGCCCAAATGGCGGCTAAAAGCAAAGCCTGCGTAAGTTAACAGAGCAAAGCTTTTCCCTCAAAAAAAAAAACAGAGCAAAGCTTTGGTAAGTCTCAATCAGTCGCTGTCTCGCCGCCGACGCAAAACTGGCAAGCACGCAACCACGTGCTGATGTGTATGGCTGAAGGGAAAAATTGCAAATATCCTTGCTGGTCATGTCAGAATTCCTTTGCGGATCATTCGTACGTTTTGATGGCCATGGATGTATATCCTCTTTAGAAGTACATTTTTTCATTTTATTTTTTTTAGTCCTCTTTAGAAGTACATGGTGGTTTGATATATAATGGTACTGACCTTAAGATTGATACAATTTTTGTCCTGGTACATGAAAGGTCTGCCTATTACATTTTGATCGGCACTTCTGCATACATTTTCCGGACAAAAGTTTGGATGGAATTTCACCAGATTTTCATAACTCCAGTTTTTTGGGCTCAATATGCTGCAGACAATATTTTTTCTTTATTGTGACTATATCCGGCTGTCACATCCGAACCAACACGCTCCTCAATCGAGCCACAAGATGGCAGTAAATGAAACTAATTGATCGAGTTCTACAAGCCTGTTTGTCGAAAAAGACTTGCAAGGATATAAATCTAACTTAACTCCATCTTGGAGGGACGATGATTCTTATCCACCGGACATGTATCCTAATCTTCAACCAGGAAAGAAAAATACTGCGCACTCAGAATTTTCACCGATGTGGCTGAATTCCCATAAGATACGTGTACAGTAATTCACATCTGCCTTTGCTTCTGTTTGGTAGAATAGCTAAGCGTGCACGCCACACGCTGGATCACCGCCTTCCCCGCCATGGCGTGCCATGACGACTGCCAACCTGCGGCGGCCATCGGCAGGACTGCTTCTGCTTGTCTGCACACTTAGAAAACCTTACCATTTTTGGGCCGCTGTTACCATTTCCATACCCAGCTCTCCTTCGATACTCGTGGAAAAAGCCGACTAGGAAAGCCGAAACCTGCAGTATACAAAATAAACTTGGTAGCTGGGCTACATTTGCCTTTCTGCAGGCCTAATTTTCATGCACCTGCATTCGTCCTATTGGGCAGAGGCAAGATTTATAAAATTAGGTGTGCAAAAAAACCATTGACAGAACTATAAGAATGAGCTCACAGGAGCGAATGCCCCCCTCTCTCCCTCCCCTCAACCCGACACTGCTTTATCCTCGCTTAGTTTGACACAAAACTACATACTTATATTCTCATAATTTTATTTTGCCTCTCATCAAACTTCATCACTATTTAGCTCATTTAAAGTCTTATTTTGTTCCACCATTCAAAGAAATTGAACAATTAGCTAAACACAATAAAAATTCAGAAAAAAAGGAGTAAATACAAAATTAATTATGGGATATTTGGATGATTGGAGACCAATTCGACTTAATCTTCTCAAATTCCAATATAGCATAGATTATACTTATTAAGAATTGATTATTTCTTTTGTAAAAATTGTTAGGCGTGCATATGCACACCCATGCCATCTGCTAGCTCCGCCCTGCCGCAACCTCTTTCAACATCAATGGCGGATCCAGGATCAAATTCCAGCTGTGGCGAACTTGTCACTAATAGCATTGACAATGGACCAAAAATATAGGCACCCACAAAATAACAATAGCAATGTACTCATAATAAGACAAATATGATCAAAGTATTTGCAGTTCTAAAATCATTAGAGCATCTTCAAGAGAACCCCATAAAATTAGCCTCATAAACTTGTTTTTAAGAGCAACTAAAAAAATTATGAGAGGTAAATTTTCTTCCCTCCTCCAACAGTTTCCCCCTAAAATTGGATAAAAAGACTTTTGATTGGGCCACATCAGCATTTAGGGTCATAAAAACATTAATTCTATAGGAAAAGAAGAGATAAGAGCTTAGGGGCTATGAAAAAACTAGGAGTGGTTTTGGGGTCCTGTTGGAGATTGTTTTTTTAATTGAATCTCAATATTTTAATTTAAAAGAGTTTTATAATAGCTATTATTTATCCTAAACTAATGGCCATTAGTCTGAGGGTATTTTTGTAATTTTACTATTAATAATTTTTTTCTTTGAGAGGTACTATTAATAATGAATATAAAAATTACGTTTTTTCATTGACTTTCATTTTATCTGGGCCAAACCCACGCCACTGTCAAGCCCAACAAGTAAAAAGGCCCAACTAATTTTTCTCTTGAATATCTCCCAGACGAGCATAGAGGCGGCGAGCCTCGATGCCCTCCTGGCTCTTCGATGCACGCCGCTGCAGCAAGCGGGTCGCGAAATCGTCTTCCCAACGCAGCGCAGCAACGCCATCGATGCTCGTCCCTTGTCCCGTCCTGTCGACCCCACATCGTTCTTTCCGTTCAAACCGTTCTTCCCAGTTGTGTAGCCTTGATGCCGGTGATCAGTTGATTATAATGTTTTTTATTGAACTTGAACTTCGATTGATGTCTGATCAAGCTACAGACTGGGTTGATACATAATCTGAATGTTGTATTTCAGCTATATTGTATTGCGGCGGGAGGACGCACCCTAACTAGCTAACAGCTAATAATAATGTGAACACATAAATTGATTAGATTACTAATTTGATTTATAAAAAAAACAGATTATACGTCTACTATTCTTTCCTATATTACCCTTACTAATGGTCATTAGTGAAGGATTTTTTATACTAAATCTAGACCGTTGGATCAAACTAATAGTCATTATTTTGGACCGTAAAACTCAAAAAAACACTTACTAATGGTCATTAGTGAAGAATTTTTTATACTAAATCTAGACCGTTGGATCAAACTAATAGCCATTAGTTTGGATAAACTAATGCCTATTATTTTGGACCATAAAACTCCTAAAAATGAGACTTAATAGTTGCTAAAAGACACTACTTAAGCTAGTTACAACGAGGAGACTGAGGCAGATTCATTTTTCTGAGTTTTAATTGCCTGAAAACGCTTCATAATCCTCCCATCATCAAGGCTTTTAAATATTTCACGCTCGGTGTAGCATATCATCAAATCATTGAGCCACTCATCAGCAATCTTATTGCGTGAATCAGTCTTGATAAAATTCATGCCTGAAAAGACTCGTTCTACAGACGCTGTTGCCACCGATAAGAGAAATGCTAACTCAATTAAGCGGTAAACTAATGGAAAGACCACATGTTTTTCAGCTGCGACCATCTTCTCGGCCAGGCATCCAAGATCATGACACTCGGTAAAATCATCAATCAACTCGTCTCACATGCATAATGAATGCCTCAAGTTGATCCTTTATACTTGCACGTTCAGCATCGGAGAAGTCTGCATCATATATCTTCGTAAGTCCAGCAAGCTTGTCCACATTGAACTTAGAGAAAGAATCCATCGGAACAGGAAGTCTGGTCGTTGATTCAGTTTCCATCCTTAAAATGCATCGATAGTATCCTTAAAATGCATCGATAATTTTCAAAAAAAAAATGCATCGATAGGCTAGCAACTGACCCACAACGTTTTAGCTTCCGGCTTCAGCCCACTAAGGACCAAATTGTCCATCAGATTGTACGTTATGCCATAGTATACGTATATATGCAGGGGATCTCGTCACTGGCCAGCTACACCATAGTGGTAAATCTGCCACTGTTCAATATCTTTGTCTGTTTTCCAAAACTTCATATCATGTTGTCTCGACAAAAGTTCTTCTGGATGCTTTATCGCTCAAGAACTTCTTAGTTCAGGTCAAACCTCCATCACACTCGCACCACATAACTATCTCATAGTAGTTATCAAAGAAGTTTCTCTACTTATACAGCTGAATTTGTAAAAGAGCCGACAATTGAGAGCACAGTTGTGCAGAGCATGCATCTTTCATAAATGACCATATATAGCAGAGTCCGAACAGTCCGCACAACTGTGCTTTCCACAAAATTGAGAGCATAGTTCGACACGTTTGTGCTATGTTCATTTGTGTAAGATGCATGCTCTGCACAACTGTGCTTTTCATAAAATTGAAAGCATAGTTCGGCATATTTTGGTTATTCGAGCCCAACTACTAAAATTCATATATATGACACTTATTCAAAATTGACTGTTTTTTGCAAAAAGAATTGGACGCGCATGTGCACACCGGTGCGCCATGCTGCCTCCGCCTCTGATTCGTCCACATGCAATTCTATGCCCGACCTAGTTGTTCGCATTTGTTTCGGTGGCTAAGGAGGCTTTTGCGGCCGTGCATATCCGACGACGACGCGCAGCATGGCGAGAGCCGCCAAGACAAAACAGCGGGCTCGAGCGCTCGGACAGGACAACAGTGACAACAGTGGCAACCTGCTTGCGCACTCACCCGGGATGCCGTAGCTACTACCGTTGCTCAAACAACCAGGTAGGACGGCGCATGGTTTCGAGCTCGGCCTCGAGCTCGACGACATTTGCGTCTCATATCGTAGGTATGACGCCAGTCTCTCCCGGCTAGGCGAACACACGAGCTCACGCACTCAAAGCAGCAACATGTGGTTCCGACCTTAAACATATAGCCGGAGACGGCGGTGTCGGTAACACTTCATCCCCACGCTGATGATGCTGAAGCATGTGTTTTTTTTTCAGAATTTGCTGAAGCATGTGTTGATGCTTTATACCCAGTGGCGGAGCTAGACCCAGCCCATAGGGTGGGCCGAATTATTTTTGGGCTGGTTTGGGTGGGCCGAAAAAGAAAAATAAAGGGGAAAAATAGAAAAACCCTACAGTAGTCCGATTGAGGGTTGGGCTGGATCTCAGGGTGGGCCGCGGCCCACCGTGTCCACCCACTGGCTCCGCCACTGTTTATACCACATATACGGTTCGATGGGAGTTGGAAAAACATGGCAATTTCACTACATCCTCTCTTTTTGCATACTGGTGTAGTGAATTCAAAAATGCAGCAACTTTGGAGTGCTAAGATGCCACTGAAAGTCAGGATCTTTTTATGACAACTGAATCTGGACAGAACTCAGTCTGTAGATCAACTTAAGGTAAAAAAATGGAAAGAGAGTGAGAAATGTGGTTTCTGTGATGATAAGGAAACCGCCAATCAGGCTGACTTCAACAATGATGGGCAAACCCATTTATGCCACCTGAAACGCCACTGTTCATCAAACCACCGTCTCCAACAGACTATGCAGACAAGAGAAGCAATTTGCCTAGGAGGAGAGAGGAGATGGAAAAATGCACAAGATTGTGACGCCACTGTTCATCAAACCACCGCCGGTTTTCTCTCGCGTGCTCTTCTGACGACGACTCACCTGGACACTTGACCAGGGTAGGTCGCCGCCCTTCGCAAGATTTCGAATTCAGTCAGAGTTTATTCCATTACTACAATGTGAGTTTTTCTAGATCCCCATTTGCTTGGCAGTTCATCTTCTTCGCGTGTCATGCTGTCGAGTCCCAGCCGCCGCCCCGGCAAGCGGCCGGCGCCGCCAGGCGCGGAGGAGGTCGGCGACAGCGATGGGGCGGACTGGATCAGCGGCCTCCCCGACGACCTGCTCCACCTGGTGCTCGTCCGCCTCGGGTGCGCCCGCGAGGCGGCGCGGACCAGCATCCTCGCCCGCCGGTGGCGCGGCCTCTGGATCCGCCTCCCCGAGTACACCTTCATGGGCATGGAGCTCGAGGCGGTGGAGGCCGCGCTCGCGCGGGTCACCCGCCCAGCGCTGGACCGCCTCGACATCAAGGCGGACATCAAGTCGAAACCGGCGCTGGGACGCGTCTCCTCGCTTCTCCGCGCCGCCGCGCAGCTCTCGCCGGAGACGCTCTCCGTCAGCCTGCACAACTCCCTTTTTGAGGGGGATGCGGTCGTCGAGCTGCCCTGCTTCGACCGCACCAGCTCCCTCGTCCTGGAGCTGGACTGGTTGCCCATTGCGCCTCCACCGGCCGGCGAGTTCTCCAGGCTCGAGACCCTCCAACTCACCACGGGCAGCAACATCTTGGCCGCCCTGCTGCCCAGCTGCCCGCGCCTGCGCGTTCTCCGAATCGATGCCTGCGTAGGGCTCACGGACATCATTGTTCACTCGGCGACGCTTGAGGAGCTTGTGGTGGAGTATGTCTACGAATTAACTGACATCCCCCGAATCGACATTGACGCCCCAGAGGTCAAGAAGATGAAGCTACATGTTGATATGGGCCGAGAATTCAGCATGACAATCTCGGCGCCAAAGGCGGTGGAACTTGATTGGAAACTCGGAAGTACTAACGGCACTATTGGGTTTGCAACACATCGCCTCTACAGTCTCAACTACAGACTGAGCCAAGGCATTCGCACCTTGCATCTAGACATAGATAGTGAGGTGCGGCTAGTCTTGCTTTCTAAATTCCTGCCTATATTTTATATATGTGGTTCGTTGGAGTGCCCATTTTACATAATTTCCGTTTATTGATTTGTGCAGTATGAGAATCCAGTTCCAGACAAGACATTCGCACAAGAGATAGCAAGACTTCGGGTGGCCAACTTCTCTGTTTTGGAGCTGGTTGTCGAAACAAATGAGCATGATTTTGGACCATTGCTGTTGCATCTGCTTCAGATTCAACCAGCTATACAAAGACTTAAGGTGGTTGTCGATCATAGCGAGGTAACCATTCACAGTTGTTGTTACCTCTCAAACTTATTAACCAGCTCTTTAAGTGGTCAGACCCTTCCCCAGACCCTGCACAAGCGGGAGCTACGTGCACCGGGCTGCCTTTTTTTTTTTTCTTTTTGGTTATGAGACAATTCATTGGCGCTCCTATGTTCTTGCAGCTGGAAGATAAAGAATTGTGCCATCAGAATTGTTCCTGTCTACAACCTGTCAGCTGGAAAAGAGAAAATATATCTTTCACTAATCTTGAAGAGGTACTTATCTCTTATTATCGAATCAAAGGAGGAGATGAGGAGCTTGATTTTTTGAAACTACTATTCCGATGCGCGTCAATGCTTAAGCGAATGGGTGTGGAAGCGCATCGCAAGGTATACAAAAAGATACACCGCATTTGTGAGGAAAATCCTCATGTGAAATGTGATGTCAGACGTTGTTAGTTCTTGTTGATGTAATGAGAAGCCTTATCCTTGTGGTTAGTCAAGAATCATTGTTGTTTATCCTGTTGTGTGTTTCTTTAGCTTTGTTTCTCATGATGGCTCATATCATCGTTGTCGCGTGCTATATTGTTTCCCGAGCCTGATGAAATGCTATGTATTTTCTATAGCAGTGACGACAATACTATATTAGCTGCCGCACAATTATGAAGAATGGCATTGTTTGTCATGATTCAGTTCCTAGAGATTATCCTGCATGTCTTTCGTATGGAATTTGGTCATACTTATATGTCCATTAGCTCATACTTTAGAGTGATGGTAGAAACTAGTTAAAACATCCGTGCATATAATCCTAATTGTTTTTCTTAACATTTCTGGTGTTCTTTTCATGTGGTAGTATACCCACTAGTACACATTAGCACAGCGTGTGGTGAACAATTTGTGGATCTCAAAACAAGATGGCCCAATCTCCCGTACGTGTTCATGCTTTATAAAGGTGACTGTCCGTACGTGTATAAGAGTATCTTTGTCAGTATTAAGAAAAAAACATTAGCGTCGTGTTAGGATTCAACGATAGCGAGATTTTGGGTAGTGAGGATAAGGATTGGAGGAAACTTGAGGGAAATCTGTTAGATACATTTTGGGTGATTGGACTTTATTCGCTTGGCTCGAACCGTCAAAAGCACAACCAGCTGCGCTTATTTTAATCCGTCAAGCTAAATGGTCAAAATCGTACCAAAATGACAAATCAAAATATCTACGTAGTGTATATATATAGTAGGAAAAAGAATAACCACGACGTCAAATTGTTATACCCCTTGTGTACACGGCGGCTACGTATGAGTATACCCCCACCAAGAGGTAACTATAGGGGTGTTTGGTTTCCTGCGTAAAGGTCTAGCAAAGCTTAGGTTATTCAACAAAATATCTTTTTTCACGTGCGTAAAGGTCTAGCAAGGCTTAAGTTATACATCAAAATATCTTTTTCACATGTTTAGTTACCTGCATAGCATTCTAGCCTGACTCTAGTTATGCAAAAGTGCTCCCTCAGCCTGCATTGCTAGAAACACCATTCTTCTTCGTTTCCTACAAGCCAGGCTTGCATAAGGTGTCGCTCTGTACTCACGGTTTCATGCACAGTTCAAATTAATAGGCTAAAGATATCGCTGTATTGCCCTTGCCCGGCGGCTACACACGACGACCGCCCGGAGTCGACCCAAGCACGCGTGCACGCCCTCAGATGCATTTACCCAGCGGCGGGATCCCACGGTGACCCAAACTCGCCTCACCGACCACGGATGAGAGTGGCAAAACTTGCTCGCTGTTTATCCAAGATTGAGCCTACAGGCATCGATTGGTTACCTTTTCCTTGCCAAGCATACCACTAACCATCTTGAAAGAAAATGCTATTAACCATCTCTGCAGTTGTTCTCATCGTGCTACTGCACCTTTAAACGCAAGAGCCTGGCCACGTGCAACAGAGCAGAGGACACGGAGAACCACACTACCACAATCTGAAAAACTAGGGAAAAAAAAAGGCCTATGTATTCATTTCGCAGTTAAGCAGAACTTCCCAGTCAAACCTGGTCCGTCCAAAACTCCACAATAGAGGAAACAAGGCGCCAACCTAACAAAAAAAGTACACCCCACATCCTACACAATCTTGTGGAACAAATGCCTCGGTCACTTTAGGTAATCCCCTGCAATTGCCTCGATCTAACTAGTATTCAGCTCATTTGCTGTCGGTAAAATCAGCATCAATGACATCACCGTCGTCTGCAGGCTTCTCAGATGCACCAGCAGGTCCAGCACCGGCGTCAGCCCCTGGCGAAGGACCTGCTCCGGGGGCACCCTGCTGGCTGTAGAGCGACTGACCAAGCTGCATGACTTCCTGGTTCAATGCGGCAAGTGCATCCTTGATTGTCTGCGTGGAACCCTCAGCAACGGCATCCTTTAGTTCCTTCAGTTTTGTCTCAACCTTGTCCTTGACGTCGCCTGGTACCTTCTCACCGAGCTCCTTCAATTGCTTCTCGGTCTGGTAGATGACTGACTCAGCCTGGTTCTTGGTGTCGATGGCATCTCTCTTCTCTTTGTCCTCCTTTGCAAACCTCTCAGCTTCAGAAACCATCCTCTCAACCTGAAATGTTTTTTATGGATACAAGCCCAATTAGAAAAAGAAATCTTGAACAATGTAAAACTTATGACAACCAGGCACAGTTTCTCAAAGACTTTGCAGGTTAATTCTTACTGAAGACATACCTCATCCTTTGGCAGCGTGCTGGCGCCAGTGATTGTAATGTCCTGTTTCTTCCCGGTGCCCTTGTCCACCGCAGTGACAGAGAGGATACCATTCGCATCGATATCAAACTTGACTTCGATTTGTGGAACACCACGCGGCGCAGGTGGGATTCCATCAAGCCGGAAGCTACCAAGAGACTTGTTGTCCCTGACAAACTCTCTTTCTCCTTGGAGGACATTGATCTCCACACTAGTTTGGCCGTCGGCGGCAGTTGAGAAGACCTCTGACTTAGAGGTAGGCAACGTTGTGTTCCTTGGGATGATCTTGGTCATAACACCGCCCAATGTCTCCAAACCAATGGACAGAGGGGTGACATCAAGGAGGACAATGTCGCTGACATCACCAGACAATACTCCAGCCTGTAGTCAAAATTTTGCAAATCAATACAAAATTCAAAGTAGTCCTAGAACATAAGTTAGTCGACCTCCAAGCATGGCCATGGGCTAGGATAAAATTGTTGCTGTAACATTTTAACAGGTTTAGATGTGTATAGCAATCTCAGTTTATTTGACCAACCAAAGGATTCCTCATGAACTAACCTGAACAGCTGCTCCAAGTGCAACAACCTCATCGGGGTTGACAGTCACATTGGGGTCCTTTCCTGTCATTTTCTTGACAAGTTCTTGGACGGCTGGTATCCTTGTTGAACCACCGACGAGAATTACCTCATCAATGTCTTTAAATGACAGCTTTGCATCCCGCAGGGAATTATCCACAGGTGTCTTCAACCTGAATGGCAGTTGACAAAGTTTCATTAGCAGCATGTTTCTTTCTTTAGGCC
>LAPY01002394.1:61413-85563 GCA_000970635.1 Eragrostis tef
TCTCCTTGGATTTTGACATTTTGTTGGTTTCCGGATGCCGCATACAGGCCCACGAAGCTGTGGCTGGCCGCATCGCATCCCGGAGAGGGTGGAAGGTTCTGGAAGCGGCGGGCCGCAGGAAGCTCGCGGAGGCGTTGAGAAGAATGTGACCGCCGCGCGCCCGCGTCCGCGAGGCCTCGTGCACGCACACGCGCTGCCCCAACGGAACGGGACGGACGGAGGGGACGGGGAGATTCGTTTTGCGACGGACAGCTGGGACCCGTAGTCGGGGACAACCGTAGGATTTGGATCCTTGCGGCGCGGGCCCACGGGGTCGCTGGAAACCTGTGGTCGATTCACGGGCCTGGGAGAGCGGCGACGTGGCGCGCTGCGAGCGGATGGACCTAAATGACATGTGGGTCCCATATGTCAGCCGCTATATAATAAGCTTAATTTTTTTAAAGAAAATATAACGAGATTAAGCCAAACATTTTGAAATTGGGCCTGATCGTGTATGCCGGAAGTAGGGCGTGCCGCTAACCCCACCCATTGAAAGTGAGAGGACATCTAATCCAGCCGCAATTGCAAATTGGGCCCGTCAAACATGTACATTAAACGTATTTTTTTAACCTCTTAAATCTAAATATAAATGTAGTATCTGTTCATACACGTAAAACACGCCCACTCACACCGACGCACTCTAATGCACACGAACACCCTTACATCTATACTCAGCAAAGCAAATCGCGTCCATCGAAAGATCATCAAGACCATCAGGGCCGTGATGCGTGACGAGGAGCGTCGCTTTCTTTTGTGTCTCCACGCTGAGAGAAATCTGAAATTTTAAACCTGCAACCTCCAAACAAGAGCCCATCACACTGGACCCATACTCCACGAGCTCTTCGTCAACGTCGGAGGAGAAGGACGTCGTCGAGAGGAAAGAGCTCCGAAGACCTTATTTCAGGGAGACGACATCGCCACCGCCTCAACGCCGCCACCCGAAAACTAGCAGCCGGAATAGCAGTCGACCGGAAGCAGGACACTTCATCGGAACCACCATCGGCAACTTCTTGTCACTACCCCCACGCCTCCGCAACTATCCACCGCGGCCACAACTCCCGCGAGAAGGCACAAGCGCGCCGCTAGCGATGCATCGACCAGCAGCTCTCCGCCGTGGGGAGCCGGCAAAGAGAACCAAGCGGGCACCTCACCGGACCGGAGGTGTTGAGAGAGAAGCCTCAAGCTGCACCCACAGGAATGCACAAAATACCTCACACCACCGGCGTCCATGGAGGCAGGAACCACGACCGAGATGGACCATCGCGCCGCCGCCAACCGAAGACGCCGCCGTGGAAGACACAGGACCCGCACCGCCACACCGGCTGGGATAAAACCTACCCCTACCCTACTAATCCTAAGAGCTATAGCAGGGAGTACATTAAACGTATTCTCCAGTGTGATGTCGCCATCCATAGACCATATTCTCAACAAATGAATGGCTAGAGGAAGAAAAGTAGTAGAAGAATGAGATCTTATTCTCTCACTAATCTCGACAATGATACCTACTAAAGAAAACTGCTTCAATACATCAATCAACTAGAGAATGCTGAGTACTTCTAGGTATCTGTCACAATCTAGAACACGCAGTTAGTATTTTACATGTTTCTATCTGTGATCTGTCGTAATCTTGAATAGGTTGCGAGAGAAACATCCATCGTGAAATGCCTGAATTGATAATCACCTGAAGCCCAGCAAAACGTTGCCTAAAATGGATCTCTTTTTTTTGAAAGACAAAAAAAAAAATTGGATGTCATGGCCCATTAGAAATTTGGAATAGAAAACATGGGACCACCACTATAACAAAGGTCCATCTGGGAGTGATACCGGCAAATCAAATGGCAGTAACCAGAACCGGTGGCTACCTGGAGCAAGAGACAGCGTCACGACTTGCCCCGTTTGAGCTGTTTTGCCCGTGTGTCCTCTACTTGCTAATCACATTTTTGGTAATCACTTATATAATTTTTAGAAGGATGGAGCTGAAAGCATCATTTACTTCTCCTGTTCATCGCTATAAACAAGTAGTATCATTTTTGTCGAAGTAAAATGAAGGACATAATTAGGGCAGTTGGTCCACTTCAGTTCAATACTGATAAAACTAAAGCAAACTTCCCATTAGGTCAAAATTGGTTAGAGTATAGTAGAATATAATCAGCATCTCTAACTATTGCTGTGAAACATCGGTTCATAAGAATGTCTCCATTGATTGCGTGCACCCTTAGGTCAATTTGGTTAACATAATATATTCACTACTCGTTTGTTGCAAAACATCAGTTCATAAGAATGGCTCAATCCATTGCGTGCACAACAAGAACACCACTGGTATTTGACTTCTGACATACTAGAAGCAGCAACGTACCAGGGAACTAAATTGTCTGAAGTTGAAGAAAACAAGCAACTAAGAAAAAAGAAAGCGATTGCTTACAACTTGGAGGAATGTCTAGTTTCAACCAGATGCCAATCGCAGCAAACAAGTCATACCCATTTGACATTGTTTATCAGGTGATCCATTGGTACAGTTTGACCAAACACTCAAAAGAACTTATTCACCACATCAAACGAATTTTCCACAAGAGTCATAAAAGGCCATGAAATTTATCTTTATCATCACATCTGTGTTGATTGTTCTTACAAATTCAAAAGATGTAGCAGGTACACAGTACACAATAACAAGGTTGCTGTTAGAATTCGATGACTCCAAAGCGTGTTTCTTTGCATACAAGAGTACATGTCTGATGCCACTAGAACACCAGAGGTTTAACCAACCGCACAAACAACACTGTAGCCATTCAATTGACATTGTATCAAGTAGTATTCCAATGATACATTTGACCAAACACTAGAACTAATACACCACCTCAAACAATTTCTCCATGCAATGTCCAATGTGAAGAGGAGCACACTAAACTAGTTCTGTGACTTGATTTTGCAACAGAAGAATGATAAGGTATCTTACAGATAAGCATTGTCCACCAATGTTATCCAAGATCAGGTTTTTTACCTGACAATTCAAATCATCCTCATCCAAACAATCCGTGTCTGGTGGTCAGTGTTAGAATCCTGACTATGTGTCTTTCTTCACCACGGCTTGCTTCCGTTCCCTGAACAGCTCCTTCCAGAGGTTCCAAATCCACAGGTTGCTCACCGCAATGGCAGTGCCGACCACAACGATCCAGGAGATCCGCACCCACCACGGGATGACGTCGACGGCCTGCCCGGACAGGTAGAACGCGCTCATCTTGAGGAAGAATAGTGGGCCAGCAACGCACCTGACGAGCGTGTACAGGAGGTAGAACGGCGGCGACAGGGCACTGTACACGCGCGCGGCCGCGGGGGACTGGTCCCGCCAGATCCCGGCGAGCGTCCAGGCGTTCTGCAGCGCGCTGGTGACCTCGGCGAGCACGAGGAGGACGAGGAGCGCGAAGGCGCCGTGGCGGACGAGGTAGCGGCAGGTGACGAAGACGAAGAGCGTGGCGAGGTGGTGCGCGATGAAGAGGATGTCCCCGGGGAGGAAGGTGAGGTAGTGGAGCAGGTCCATGGTGAAGTAGGCGACGCTGTAGTCGAGGATGTGGTCGTGGAGGCGGGCGTTGGGGGCGGCGAAGCCCCGCGTGGCCGACGCAGTAGATGGCGGCGTACATGGCCAGGAACGCCGGGTACAGCCACCGCTCCTCGGCGGCCAGAGAGGCCAATAAATCCATGGCTGGGGCCCCGGATGCCGCCAGGAGATTGAGCAGGAATGGGACGCGGGGGGAGGGAGGAAGAGGAGGAACCCGCCCGACCGGCGCCGGATCGAGGGGAACCAGAGCGGCGGGGGGGGGGGGGTGGCGGGGGGGGGGTGGTTCGTTCTAGTTGTGAGAGGAGGAGAAGGCGAGGCGGTGAGGTTGGGCTAATTAATGCCGAGATTTAAACGAGCAGGGTTCTTGTTTGTTTCTTTCGTCTAAATTTCGGTGACCATTGATTAGGGGTTTGCGTGTTTTTTTGTGGTTGGATCGGATCCGGATCGGGTGTGGTGCCAGACCCAGTTTGCTGCTTCGAAATCGACCACGAGAACTGAAAATATCAACTAGTATAACTTTGTCAAGTTGTGTCAAAATAGATTAAAAAAAAACGTTGTGTCAAATTTGAGTTATAGTCGACGTAGGTGTTTAGTATCCAAATCTTGGTATATGTATAGTACTTCAATTTTGACTAGAACTCAAGATCATTTTTTTTACTAGAACTCTACAGGTTTATAGAGCAACAAGCAAGGATTATAGTTGAATTTGTCAAAAAATAGCTTCCGATGGTCTATAATGTCTAACTAGGCTTCTCGACAAAACTATCTTATATCTAGGACTTCCACATAAAAAATGACTAATTTTCACACTTTTAAACATAATACAACCGTTCAAATGTGATACACTGTCCTCCTTGCCAATTGCACCTTGAGTTTCTTTTTCATCCCTGATTTTCATACCTAGGTGACTAGGTCTACCTTATATTATTTTTCATCAACTAGCTATCATATATTTGTAAACTTGTTAAACTCACTCGCAGTAGAAATAACTTGCACCACAAATATATATATTCAGCCAGGACAAATTAAAGTTCATCCTTTTCAACATATTATATACTTATAAAAAGATGGTATAAACCAACTGAATTGGGGTCAAGTATCATTATCATTGAATATGGTATATTGTATATTGTACGGTTTCCCATACAAGGTTTTTTATGTGTAAAAAAGAAGAAGAAGAAGAAATCAATGTGCTTAACCAAATTGGCTTGCAGGGTTGAAGGGTAGCAGCAGGAGCAGACGAATACCCAATATTAGCACCCCACTCTAGTTAAGCGTGTGGGACTTCCTTGTCTGTAACGTGTGACAGCTCTTCTTTATGTTCAGCTGTCTCAGCCAGAAATTTTGTGATCACCGAATATACGTTCTGGCTTAATATTGTGATGTGGTGTGTTCGTGTTTGATTATTCATACTTACTTTACTTGCATCGCTTTCTAATGTAGTATATGCTGATACTTAGGTTACCAATCTGCTGGATGCAGCAAGTAATGAAGTAAAATCACTCCGTCTTTTTGAAACACAGCAAGTAATATGCAAGGATATAAAGACATCCATTTTTTCCCTTTGACAGGGAATAAGAAACATATATAGTTTTTTTTAAGAAATATAGTTCAGATCTCGTCTGGGCCATCCAACCACAAGCTTCATGTGGGTGGGCTGGGAACTGACCAATTCACGTGGATCAAAAAGTTTGTGGCGTGGCCGGTTCTTCTCGCAAAATAGCATGCGACCGGTCGCAGCCCAGCCCACTACAAAAAGAGATGAACCATTGTGAAGAGATAAGATAGAGCTGAAGAAGAAACAAAACGATAGCGCACGGAGCGTGGCGGCGGCGTGGTAACGGTGAGGAGGGCAAAGAGGTTAATGTTTTGGGATTGTCTACCGGTTATTGTTTCTATTTCCTGCTTATAGCAGCTTTAGTACACTTGCTACAACTTAGCATTATTTGGTCGGAACTAAATTTACATAATCTAGCTAAATTTTAATTTTATACTTCATTAAGTTGTATTATCGAGTTAGTTTAGATTTTAATACAGTACGCTGATGACACACTTATAATAATGCCGGCAAATGCGCCACAACTCTATTGCCTCGAAGCTTTGCTCAGGAGTTTTGCAGATTCTACAAGGATTAGAGTAAATTTTGCAAAATCATTTCTGGCCCGAATCAATATCACCAAGGAAAGAGCCCACCACCTTTCACAAACTTCGGGATGTGCAATTGGCAGCATGCCATTCACTTATCTTAGTCTGCCTCTTGGGACTACTAGGCCAACTTTTGAACAATATCTCCCTTTGGTCTCCAGAATTGAAAGAAGAATGAATGGACTGAATAGATTTTTGACGTATGCAGACAGATTAATTATGGTGACCTCGGTGCTTTCAGCCTTACCTACTTTTTATCTCTGCACTCTAAAATTGCCAGCTGCTGTCGTCATATTGATTAACATGTACATGATGCATTGCCTCTGGGATAATGGTGACATAAACAAGAGAGGTGGTTGCTTAGTTGCGTGGAAGAAAGCCACCAGGCCAAAAGATCAAAGAGGATTGAGGATAGTTGATCTGAGAACACAGAATATATCTCTGCTCCTAAAATTTCTTCACAAAATCTAAAACAAAATTGCTTAACTAGAGCTGTCACACACGCTTAACTAGAGCTGTCAATATTACAGCAGCACAGATAAGCCCCCTCATGCATGTACCTCAAGGGGTTTCTTCTGGTGGAAGGATGTGATGTCTCTTTCTGAAAAGTATCTGATGCTAGCAGCATGCCAAGTGAAATTTGGAAATACCTGTCTCTTTTGGAAAGATGTATGGAGCAATAATATATTACAATGGAAATATCCTCAATTGTTCTCGTTTGCTTTAAAAAAGGATATGACTGTCAGTAATTTTTCTCTGGTCGTATAGAAGATCTGTTTTGGCTTCCCCTATCTATGATTGCCTCAGCACAACTTGACCAGCTGCAGAAATCTTTAGTACATTTGGTGATTAATGAAGAGGACTTGGATAAATGGATTTACATTTGGGTTACTGACGAGTTCTCCTCGAAAAGAGCTTATCTCCAATTAATAAGTGACTGCAATGCTTCACCATGGTTCAAGTAGATGTGGAAACCAAGTTGTCAAAGCAAGATAAAATTCTTTTTCTGGCTTTTACTGAGAGACAGAATTAACACAAGGAAAAAAAAATGACATTACAGGATTATAATTGTGTCCTTTGCAATGCAAGAACAGAGGAAACCTTGCTGCATCTGTTTTTTCAGTTAGTGGTGCTGGAGGTTCATTAACATCGCATGGAACACAACGCTGTAATCCAGTTGTACGCTACAGCAGGCAAGAGATGCTTTTCGCTCGTGTGTCTTCAAAGAAGTGGTGATGATTGCCTGCTGGACTATTTGGTGCCATAAAAATGGCATACTTTTTGACAATAAAACTCTACATTAAATGCTTGGAAAAGGAGTTTCAAAGAGGAAATGGAAAAGGTTTTACTTAGAGCAAAACCTTCGTTAAAAAGTGTTGTAACTAATTGATTGAGTAGTACTTTCTAGTTCTTATGTTAGGATCTTCTTTGGGTCTACGATCGTTGTACAACACCTGTAATTATGTAACTCTTTTTTGCTCTTTTATAAAATATTAAAAATTAGGTGGGGGGAGGGGGGGCGGGGCTCCCCTGCCGCTCGGGTCAAAAAAGAGTTAGTTTAGGTCAAAAGTGTCATATGCCACTCGATGGTTGTTACGGTTCTCAATTGAAAATAGCCCATATTAACATCATGTAGCGACACTCTAGGACCTTTTTACTATGTTATTTTGACGTGTTTGTTATTGCTACTTGAGATGTTGATTGTAGATATATAAATTTTTATCTTTGCTTGGAAAATCTCACCCTCACAATTGCCCTATAAGTCACTAGAGTTGAGTTGGAAGGCAAGATTCCACCTGGAGTGGCCTAAGTTAGAATGCATGATTCTATTGGAAGTGCATGTTTTGTGTCAGTGGCATGAGCCATGTATGTTTGTTTTAGCTAAAAATACTTGAATTAAGAAAATTAACACATTTACCTTTGCGAGTAAAATTTTTGAATTTATGGAGAGTTGATTTATGTGAGAGACGCGTATTATTGACATAGTACACTAAAAAAGTCTGCGCAAGACTCTTATAAACCTATCTTAAATTAAGTTATTAGGGTTTAAGCCAAAAAAACTATCTCTAAAACAGGACCTCAATACAACCCTCAACTTTTTCATAGTCCATAACTTCTCTATAGCTACAAATTGAGGCCCTATTCATTCTTTTTTCAATAGAATTATTGTTTTTGTGGCCTAAATGCTGACGTAACCCAGTCAAAAGTGTTTTGATCCACTTTGAGAGGGAGTCTGTTGGAGGAGGAAAAACATTATCTGACATAATTTTTTGTTTTCTTTTAAAAATAGTTTTGTAGGGTTAATTTTAAAGATATCAATTATAAAGAAACAAGCCTAAATCATAACCTCAACCACTTAGCCACCCCTCCCCCCCAAAAAATAAAAATGAAAAAAATGCAAAACCTTGTAAGCCAATCCTAGTTTTGTTGGCTCCTACTATTTACTGTGGCACAGAAGGCGCATGGACCTTGATCTAACGGACCACGAGCTCGATGTTTCAGCCTGCTAGCGTGAAGAACTAGGAATCACTGGGGATGGGGACCTTGGCGCGTATGTATTTGTGGCTCATTGACGAGATCCTAGAGTGTAGCGCTGCAATCAGAACTAGAAGGCGTCATATGCAATGGCGATGAGGCTCTCTGTCGGTGGCGCGCCACATGGACGACGTCATGACAGGCACATGACCATCGTTGTAGTGTAGTTGGACTAGCCAGACTAGTTGCACCGACCTGTTGTGTCACTATAGCAGGAGAAGGAGCCAACTCACAATGACGGACATGGAATAGGATTTCGGTCACTGTGACATGCCAACTAGGCAATACCACCTGCAAAACAACCGTATTCCTTTTTTAAATTAGTATTGACAATGCACATAAAACCTTACACCCTATCCTACACCACTGTATCAAAGCTGTTAAATATTGCTTGCTCTTATTTAAGACTCATGAGTCATGAGGACCTAAATTTCTCCTGTTTGGTAAATTGTGCTTTCATAGAATATCTAGCTAGAGGCTAACTAATGCAGACATATCAAATCCTTCGCTGAAATACCAACTTACCTTCATTTATGACTACTAAAAAAACAATTAGAAAAAAGCTTTGGCACCAACAAAGCTAACGACAAATAGCAACAACCACCTCCACTGCAAAACCATCTTAGTGCCACTAGATTCATTTACAACACACATGCACACACGAACACCACAATACAAACATTTCACAAATAAAATACCACATACAAACAATTTTTTCTAAAAAAACACATCCATGAGATATGTGCCACATAGTGAATGAGCTCAGTAAGCTTTAATGGAAATATTTTTGGATGTAGATCACCTAGAGTATCAATGCGTACTATCTTCATTGTCTGTCAATAGTTCAAACCTCACCATCCAACTTCATTTATGGTCTATGAAGGAGTGCAATAAACTCGTAGGTATCCAAATCTTTTTCTAGTGCATCTCGTTCAAAATATCAATGCATGATTCTACAATGGAAGTTCATGTTTTGTGTGAGTTGTGTAGTTCATGTATGTTGGTTTGACTATTTGTCCTAAGTTTTGTTTTCCAAAGGAAAAATAAAATTAGCACGGAGAGAATTGCTTTTTATGGGAGGTATTATTGACATTGTACACCAATACACTGATGTCTATCACGAGAATCATTTTCTAAAGAAACAACTCTAGATCACCCCCTCAACTATAGAGGGTTTGCTATCTAGACCCCTCAAACTAACTACTAAACTAGATATTCTATCCTAAGTTTTGCAACATCGTCTAGATTAACTCATGCCTTGAGTTTGTTGTCAGTTTTGTTTGTCGGCGCACACTCCTTGCTCTGGCATGCAAGGCGCATGAACCTTGCACCAAAGACAATGTTCGCGGACCACGAGCATGACATTGTGGCTGGCTAAACTAGCGATCCATCCAAAATTAGTTATCCGGGATGGGGACCTTGGCGTGCATGACGCTGCGACGACATATGTGGCCCACGGGCGAACACCTAGAACAACATTGTAGCCAGAAGGCGCCATGCGGAGGCAATGAGGCTCACATCGGTGGTGCGTTGCGTGGGTGACATGACGGACACATGACCACAACTGTAGTGTAGTTGGACTTGCCAGACTAGTGGCTCCTTTTATTGTGTCACTGTAGTTGGAGAGGGACGGACACATGACCACAACTGTAGTGTAGTTGGACTTGCCAGACTAGTGGCTCCTTTTATTGTGTCACTGTAGTTGGAGAGGGACGGACACATGACCACAACTGTAGTGTAGTTGGACTTGCCAGACTAGTGGCTCCTTTTATTGTGTCACTGTAGTTGGAGAGGGACGGACACATGACCACAACTGTAGTGTAGTTGGACTTGCCAGACTAGTGGCTCCTTTTATTGTGTCACTGTAGTTGGAGAGGGACGGACACATGACCACAACTGTAGTGTAGTTGGACTTGCCAGACTAGTGGCTCCTTTTATTGTGTCACTGTAGTTGGAGAGGGAGGGTTTGCTATCTAGACCCCTCAAACTAACTACTAAACTAGATATTCTATCCTAAGTTTTGCAACATCGTCTAGATTAACTCATGCCTTGAGTTTGTTGTCAGTTTTGTTTGTCGGCGCACACTCCTTGCTCTGGCATGCAAGGCGCATGAACCTTGCACCAAAGACAATGTTCGCGGACCACGAGCATGACATTGTGGCTGGCTAAACTAGCGATCCATCCAAAATTAGTTATCCGGGATGGGGACCTTGGCGTGCATGACGCTGCGACGACATATGTGGCCCACGGGCGAACACCTAGAACAACATTGTAGCCAGAAGGCGCCATGCGGAGGCAATGAGGCTCACATCGGTGGTGCGTTGCGTGGGTGACATGACGGACACATGACCACAACTGTAGTGTAGTTGGACTTGCCAGACTAGTGGCTCCTTCTATTGTGTCACTGTAGTTGGAGAGGGAGGTAACTCGGATTGCAGAACTTGGAATTAGATTTCGGCCAACGTGGCATGCCAACTAGGCAATACCGCCAGCAAAAACCAACTTATTCATCTTTAAATTAGTATTAAGAATGCAAATAAAACTTTGCATCCTATCATACACCATCATATTAAAGTTTTTGAACTCCTTAATTTTTTTTATTTATGACTCATGAGTCATGATGACTTAAATTTCTCTTCATTGGGAGATTGTGCTTTTATAAAATATCTACTTGCTAACTAATGCAGACATATCCAGATTCTCCGACGAGATACCTACTTACCTTTTTTTATGACTACTATGAAAAACAATTAGAAAATAAACAAAAGCTTTCTCACCATCAAAGCTAACGACAAATGGCAACAACCACCTCCGCTGCAAAACCACCTTTGTGCTACCAGGTTCATTTACGACACACAGTAATACCTGCATAGAAACAACTTTTGTTTTGAAAAAACATCGTTCATGAGATATGTGCCACATAGTGAATGAGCTCAACAAACTCTCATGCAAACCTTTTTCAGTGCATATCACTTAGAATATCAATTCGTACGACCTTCATTGCCAATCAATAGTTCGAACCTCGCCATCCAACTCTATTTATGGATGTGCAATAAACTAGTATGCATCCAAATCTTTTTCTAGTGTATTTTATTCAAAGTATCAATGCCAGAAGATCTTGACGATCTTAACGCCGTCAATAGCTCTTGCCGGCTATTCGAACTCCGTCTATAATAACGACGATGCCTGCCATCTATAAAACGACACAGAGAGTCATTCCTTCCCCACTCACAATCATCCTTCCCACTTCAGCCATCAGATCCCGAGTCACCCCAGGGAGAGGAAGCCCTCATCCTCGGCTCAAAGGTTGGATTCACACACGAGAGCACGGCCTCCAGCCCGGCCTACACCGAGTCGAAGTCGAGCACCACTTTGAGGGGCCAGGATGTCAGTGACGCGGCGCTCCTCCGTCTGCCCTCCCGGGTGAACGGCACGTGAGGTGAGGTCGTTACCCGTAAGTAAACCAGCGCGAGGTCTTCTTTTCCGCGGAAGCGTCCTCCCCAGCCCACCAAATCTCGCCGCCCATGGTTTCCTCTTCCTCCTCGCCCGAGGAGGGCGGCGCCGGACGCCGCGGCGAGAAGAGGAGAATGCGCTGCGGCGGCGGCGCGGCTGTTTTGCATGCAAGGTGCATGAAGCTTGCATCAGAGGCAACGCTTGCGGACCACAGACGTGACGTTGCGGCTAGATGAACTAGGAATCCATCCAGAATCGGTGATAGAGGGTGGGGACCTTGGTGCGTATGGCGCCACGACGGCATCTGTGGCTCACGAGCGAGCACCTAGAGCGGCATTGCAGCCAAAAGGCATCATGCGGAGGTGATGAAGCTCGTGTCAATGGTGCGCCGCGTGGGCCATATAACGGACACGTGACCACCATTGTACTGTACTTGGACTCACTAGACTAATTGCTTCTTCTTGTTGTGTCACTGTAGTTGGAGAGTGAGCTAACTCGTGCCAAAGTGGCATGCCAACGCAATACCACCTGCAAAACAATATTTCTTTTCTAAATTAGTAAATACAAATAAAATCTTACATAGTATAATACACCATCACATCAAAGTTGTTGAATTTCTTGGTTTTATTTATGACTCATGATTCATGAGAACTTAAAAATTTCTCCTCTTTGGTATATACCCAGAAGCTAACCAATGCAGACATATCGGGATCCTCCTCCTAGATGCCTACTTACCTTCATTTATGACTACTATGAAAAACAATTAGCAAAAAATCAAAAGCTTTCGTACCAGCAAAGCTAACGACAAATAGCAACAACCGCCTCCGCTACAAAACCACCATGGTGCCACCAGATTCATCTACGATACACAATAAGACCACAATAGAGACAACTTTTGTTGTGAAAAAAAAATAACGTTCACGAGATACGTGCCACATAGTGAATAAGCTCAAAAAACTCCCTGCAAATCTTTTTCGGTGAAAATAATCTAAAATATCATTGCTTATGGTCTTCATTGTCTGTCAATAGTTCGAGACTGACAATCCAACTTCATTTATGGACGAGGGCAATAAACTCGTAGCACCCAAATCTTTTTCTAGTATATCTTGCACAAAACATCAACGCCAGAAGATCTTCACCATTCGAACGCCGTCAATAGCTCTAGCCGGCCATCCGATGTCGTCCGCCTATAAAACGACATAGCAGATCGTCACCTCCTCCACCCTCAACCAGCCTCCCCACCAGCACCAGGTCCCGACCCGAGCCAACCTTGGCAGAGCCATCCTCATCCTCATCTCAAAGGTTGGATTCACACACAAACGGGGAGAGCACCGCTTCTCCAGCCCGGGCTACACCGAGTCGAAGTCAGAGCATCGCTTGAGGCCCCCAGATGTCAGTGACGCAGCGCTCCTCCGTCTGCCCTCCCGGGTGAACGGCACGTGAGGTGAGGTCGTTACCCGTAAGTAAACCAGCGCGAGGTCTTCTTTTCCGCGGAAGCGTCCTCCCCAGCCCACCAAATCTCGCCGCCCATGGTTTCCTCTTCCTCCTCGCCCGAGGAGGGCGGCGCCGGACGCCGCGGCGAGAAGAGGAGAATGCGCTGCGGCGGCGGCGCGGCTGCCTCGCCGGAACCCACCCCCACGGCCTCGCAGGTACGGCTCTCTGCGGTCATGCAGATCAGACCTTGTTCTTTTGTGGATTCCTTTCTTGCCTCCTTAATTTAATTATTAGTTTATGCTTAAAAACTGTTCTTTACGGGTGGCTATGCACGTTAAGGACCCTAACTTGTGTGTTTGGGGAGTAGGGTTGTGCATGCCCTGGTTCGATTGAGGATATACAATTGTGCAATTGTTCTCTGCATGCGCCATGTTTTTATTTTCATTGCCTGAAACCGTGCGGGGAATATTTCTTTTTCATTAACGTTGCGGTTAAATCGGAAGGCAATGTTAGATGATTGGGTGGATCCACAGATATATGTTGCGGATTTGCGGGGGAATATGTTATGCGGGCTCTTTATGGGGATGAAATTTGGGTGGGGAAAAAATTTAGGATGGATTGAAAAATGTGCCCCAAAGGTGGAAAATTGTGCATCTCTGTCGATCGCCAGGGTTTGGAATCTATTGCCCTGTTCAGATGCACATAGACCGGGTCGCATAAATTCCTGAGCAATTCTGGATTGTATTGGTGTGCTAGATTTGGGGCAACAAGTCTGATTCCCCTCTAACTATGGTGTCAGTTTCTGAAATTTCTGACAGAAACTTGTTGCTGGTCCAAATGCTTTGACTAGGCTTGTTGATCCTGTCCCTATTGGGATCTCCCCCCTCGCACATTTGTGTGATTAAATTTTGAATTTTGATGAAGACAGACGCTTGGATCTAGGAACATATTATACTAGGTCAATATGTTGTTTTTAACTGATGAATTTCTGAACTCAACTGCTGATTGTGATGAAAATATTTGAACGAATTATAATGGATGGCCACAGCTAGAATTATTTGTTTTGTTTACTTTCCAAACAAAGTGGACACTCAACTAACACTGGAATTGCATTTTTTCTTTTCAGGATCTCTGCTCATCAAGAGGCTCCAAGGAACACCTAGATGGAGCCTCAACTGTAAGACAAAAGTTCCAAATTTTTACCTTAAGCTGCCGAATTCCTATTTTCAATATTTGTATGATTATTTGGTGCCTAATTTGTTCTACTCTTTTACTTCCTCTCCAATTTTTGTTGATATAGAGATGTGGACAGTGGCATCCTGGTCAATCACGAAGACCTGAAATCGATGATGCCCCCATTTTCACTCCATCTGAAGAGGTTTGAAGAAAACATTTCTTCATAACACTATGCAATATGATATGCATTTTCGACAATACTCTTATTTTTTAGTGATGTTTTATTATTTTCCTGGTCAAAATTTTAAAACTGAACTTATCTTGGACTTGTAAAGTTAATTGCTAATTATTTGTCGCAAATACTATTTTGTGTTCATTTAAGTTTGTTTATAATAAGGAAGTATTATAGAACGTAATTCACGTATGAAAGTTTTTGAAGTTGATAGCATCGAAGAATAAAGAATCAATGGAGCATTAAGTGCATCATTGTCTCAATTTGTATAATTTAAAATATTGTTATTTTTTGCTCAGGAATTCAAGGATGCAATTGGATACATTGCTAGCATCCGTCCACAAGCAGAAAAATATGGAATTTGTCGTATTATTCCACCATCTTCTTGGAAACCTCCATGTGTTCTGAAGGAGAAGAGTTTCTGGGAGTGTACAGAGTTCAATACCCGAGTTCAGCAAGTTGACAAGCTTCAAAACAGGGATCCCCCAAAGAAAAGAACACAACCTCGAGTTCAGAGGAAAAGAAGGAGGAGAAAGAGACTGAGATTCGGGATGACACACAGGCGTTCTAGTGCAAGCGCTGAGTCTGCGGACTCCGAAGATAAGTTTGGCTTTCAATCCGGGTCTGATTTCACACTAGACGAGTTTAAGACATACGCTGATGAGTTCAAGCAGCAGTATTTTGGAATGAAGACAATTGATGAAATTTCTCTATCCGATATTAAGAAACGCAAAAAATTATGGGAACCATCTGTTCATGAAATTGAGGGAGAATATTGGCGCATTGTTGTATGCCCTACTGAAGAAGTTGAGGTATGCCATGCTTCATGCATATATTATCTTGTGTATTTTTCAGTTTTATTACTGACGGACACCAAATTTCATTTGCCTAGGTGGATTATGGTGCTGATTTGGATACTGCTACATTTAGCAGTGGGTTTTCGAAATTGTCTTCTTCAGATGATAAGCAAGATCCTTATAGTGTGTCTTGTTGGAACCTGAATAATCTGCCACGGGTGCCAGGCTCTGTTATCTCTTTTGAAAAGGAGGATATATCTGGTGTTGTAGTCCCGTGGCTTTATGTAGGGATGTGCTTCTCTTCGTTTTGTTGGGTAAGATTTGTTGAAATCTTGTTTCAACAATACTCTTGAAATGTGGATCCCTTTCTCTCTGAAGTTCTGTTGCTGTTGGACTATGCAAGTAATTATTTAGTGTAGACTTGCCACTCAATGTTCTGCTTGATATGATGGTGTAAATGATTTGTTTGTATGTTTGTTTTTGGACCTCGTTCTCACATATCTTCTCTGTATTATTTTGGTGCAGCATGTAGAAGATCATTTCCTTTATTCTCTGAATTACATGCATTTTGGTGAACCAAAAGTTTGGTATGGTGTTCCTGGATCTGAAGCAGAGAAGCTAGAAGAATCTATGAGAAAGAACTTACCAAAACTGTTTGAAGAACAGCCTGATCTCCTTCATGAACTGGTAAACATCTATATATGTTGTGTGATTGGTTGATCGTTATTTTGTGTCCTACTGACTTGATAAGATGAGCTCATTTTTGTTCTATCCCAGCATAAGTATTTGAACATATATCACCAAACTATGATTCCATGTGACAATCTAATTAAGCTAAAAATTCAAAGCAATATCATGCATTTTGTTATGCACTCCCGACTTTGTATCATTGTCTGCTATTAATCGTAAGATTCAAGGACCTATTTATTATTGGGAATTTTTTTGCGATGTTTTATTAGTTGCTTATTCCTGGAAACAAGTACTTTGTTTATCTGAGATAATTTTTCATCCTGCACAGAAACATAAATATCTGTCTCAGTTTTCACTCTTAATTTCTTGGACCAGGTTACACAGTTATCTCCATCTGTTCTGAAATCAGAAGGAGTTCCTGTTTACCGTGCTGTTCAGAATCCAGGTGAGTTTGTTCTGACTCTACCACGAGCATACCATTCTGGATTCAACTGTGGCTTCAACTGTGCGGAGGCAGTAAATGTTGCTCCTGTGGATTGGCTGCCTCATGGACAACGTGCTGTTGAGCTCTACAGAGATCAGCGTCGCAAGACATCAATATCACATGACAAGTTGTTATTAAAGACAGCAAAAGAAGCTGTCACACAGCTCTGGATGAACCATTTCAGCTGCAAGAGTAATGATGAGAAATGTAGATGGGCCGGCATGTGTGGAAAGGATGGAGTTCTTACAGGTGCAATTAAGGTACTATTTCACTTACTTAGGAACTTATTACATGTCTCAGAGAATAAACATACTCATATTTTCTATTGCACTATTTCAGACAAGGGTTAAAATGGAAGATGTTGCACGGGAGGCAACTTCTCTTTTAAAAAGTAAGAAAATGGATGAGGATTATGATTCAACTGACCGGGAGTGCTTTTCTTGCTTTTACGATCTCCACTTGTCTGCTGTCAGTTGCCAATGCTCACCAAATCGCTTTGCTTGCTTGAATCATGCAAACCTCCTTTGCTCATGCGAAACGGACAGAAAATTTGCATTCTTCCGATATAGCATGGAGGAGCTCAATACTCTTATAGCAGCTTTAGAAGGCGATCAAGCTGCGTTGTATCGGTGGGGACAGGACAACCTGGGCTTGCTTTGCCCATCTGGTTCTGTGCAGCAGAAGAACATGGGCATGGGAAAAATCACAAAATTCCCACCATCAGCTACTGAGGTGAATGTTTATTCTGGCTTTGGTGATAGTCAAGAACATTGTCATGACCTTGGAAAAAAGCCCTCAGGATTCCAGCGAGAGAAAGGAGTCCACAACACAGGAAATCCTCCTAGTAGCTCAGGAATAAAAGAAGAGCATGACAAGGATAAGATGGCTGTCGATCCTGAGCCTCTAAAAGTTGACACTCAACTAACATCGGAATTGCAATTTTTATTTTCAGGATCACTGCTCATCAAGAGGCTGCAAGGAAGACTTAGATGGGGCCTCAACTGTAAGACAAAAGTTCCAAATTTTTACCTTAAGCTGCCAAATTCCTATTTTCAATATTTATATGATTATTTGGTGCCTAATTTGTTCTACTCTGTTATTTCCTCTCCAATTTTTGTTGATATAGAGATGTGGACAGTGGCATCCTGGTCAATCACGAAGACCTGAAATCGATGATGCCCCCATTTTCACTCCATCTGAAGAGGTTTGAAGAAAACATTTCTTCATAACACTATGCAATATGATATGCATTTTCGACAATACTCTTATTTTAGTGATGTTTTATAAATTTCCTTGTCAAAATTTTAAAACTGAACTTATATTGGACTTGTAAAAGTTAATTGCTAATTATTTGTTGCAAATACTATTTTGTGTTCATTTAAGTTTGTTTATAATAAGGAAGTATTATAGAACGTAATTCACGCATGAAAGTTTTTGAAGTTGATAGCATCCAAGAATAAAGAATCAATGGAGGATTAAGTGCATCATTGTCTCAATTTATATCATTTAAAATATTGTTATTTTTGCTCAGGAATTCAAGGATGCAATTGGATACATTGCTAGCATCCGTCCACAAGCAGAAAAATATGGAATTTGTCGTATTATTCCACCATTTTCTTGGAAACCTCCATGTGTTCTGAAGGAGAAGAGTTTCTGGGAGTGTACAGAGTTCAATACCCGAGTTCAGCAAGTTGACAAGCTTCAAAACAGGGATCCCCCGAAGAAAAGAACACAACCTCGAGTTCAGAGGAAAAGGAGGAGAAAGAGACTGAGATTCGGGATGACACACAGGCGTTCTAGTGCAAGCGCTGAGTCTGCGGACTCCGAAGATAAGTTTGGCTTTCAATCCGGGTCTGATTTCACACTAGACGAGTTTAAGACATACGCTGATGAGTTCAAGCAGCAGTATTTTGGAATGAAGACAATTGATGAAATTTCTCTATCCGATATTAAGAAGCGCAAAAAGTTATGGGAACCATCTGTTCAAGAAATTGAGGGAGAATATTGGCGCATTGTTGTATGCCCTACTGAAGAAGTTGAGGTATGCCATGCTTCATGCATATATTATCTTGTGTATTTTTCAGTTTTATTACTGACGGACACCAAATTTCATTTGCCTAGGTGGATTATGGTGCTGATTTGGATACTGCTACATTTAGCAGTGGGTTTTCGAAATTGTCTTCTTCAGATGATAAGCAAGATCCTTATAGTGTGTCTTGTTGGAACCTGAATAATCTGCCACGGGTGCCAGGCTCTGTTATCTCTTTTGAAAAGGAGGATATATCTGGTGTTGTAGTCCCGTGGCTTTATGTAGGGATGTGCTTCTCTTCGTTTTGTTGGGTAAGATTTGTTGAAATCTTGTTTCAACAATACTCTTGAAATGTGGATCCCTTTCTCTCTGAAGTTCTGTTGCTGTTGGACTATGCAAGTAATTATTTAGTGTAGACTTGCCACTCAATGTTCTGCTTGATATGATGGTGTAAATGATTTGTTTGTATGTTTGTTTTTGGACCTCGTTCTCACATATCTTCTCTGTATTATTTTGGTGCAGCATGTAGAAGATCATTTCCTTTATTCTCTGAATTACATGCATTTTGGTGAACCAAAAGTTTGGTATGGTGTTCCTGGATCTGAAGCAGAGAAGCTAGAAGAATCTATGAGAAAGAACTTACCAAAACTGTTTGAAGAACAGCCTGATCTCCTTCATGAACTGGTAAACATCTATATATGTTGTGTGATTGGTTGATCGTTATTTTGTGTCCTACTGACTTGATAAGATGAGCTCATTTTTGTTCTATCCCAGCATAAGTATTTGAACATATATCACCAAACTATGATTCCATGTGACAATCTAATTAAGCTAAAAATTCAAAGCAATATCATGCATTTTGTTATGCACTCCCGACTTTGTATCATTGTCTGCTATTAATCGTAAGATTCAAGGACCTATTTATTATTGGGAATTTTTTTGCGATGTTTTATTAGTTGCTTATTCCTGGAAACAAGTACTTTGTTTATCTGAGATAATTTTTCATCCTGCACAGAAACATAAATATCTGTCTCAGTTTTCACTCTTAATTTCTTGGACCAGGTTACACAGTTATCTCCATCTGTTCTGAAATCAGAAGGAGTTCCTGTTTACCGTGCTGTTCAGAATCCAGGTGAGTTTGTTCTGACTCTACCACGAGCATACCATTCTGGATTCAACTGTGGCTTCAACTGTGCGGAGGCAGTAAATGTTGCTCCTGTGGATTGGCTGCCTCATGGACAACGTGCTGTTGAGCTCTACAGAGATCAGCGTCGCAAGACATCAATATCACATGACAAGTTGTTATTAAAGACAGCAAAAGAAGCTGTCACACAGCTCTGGATGAACCATTTCAGCTGCAAGAGTAATGATGAGAAATGTAGATGGGCCGGCATGTGTGGAAAGGATGGAGTTCTTACAGGTGCAATTAAGGTACTATTTCACTTACTTAGGAACTTATTACATGTCTCAGAGAATAAACATACTCATATTTTCTATTGCACTATTTCAGACAAGGGTTAAAATGGAAGATGTTGCACGGGAGGCAAATTCTCTTTTGAAAAGTAAGAAAATGGATGAGGATTATGATTCAACTGACCGGGAGTGCTTTTCTTGCTTTTACGATCTCCACTTGTCTGCTGTCAGTTGCCAATGCTCACCAAATCGCTTTGCTTGCTTGAATCATGCAAACCTCCTTTGCTCATGCGAAACGGACAGAAAATTTGCATTCTTCCGATATAGCATGGAGGAGCTCAATACTCTTATAGCAGCTTTAGAAGGCGATCAAGCTGCGTTGTATCGGTGGGGACAGGACAACCTGGGCTTGCTTTGCCCATCTGGTTCTGTGCAGCAGAAGAACATGGGCATGGGAAAAATCACAAAATTCCCACCATCAGCTACTGAGGTGAATGTTTATTCTGGCTTTGGTGATAGTCAAGAGCATTGTCATGACATTGGAGAAAAGCCCTCAGGATTCCAGCGAGAGAAAGGAGTCCAGAATATAGGAAATCCACCTAGTAGCTCAGGAATAAAAGAAGAGCATGACAAGGATAGGATGGCTGTCGACCCTGAGCCTCTATGCAAAAGGGATAATCCATTTAGATCAACCTCTGAGTGCAGTTACACGTCCAGCTTATTTTCTCCAAGAGTTCAAACAAGCAAATCTGGGACAGATTTGAACACCACTAAGAAACTATTTGGTGTGGACATGGGAAATTCAGCAAAGCCTTCTGACATTCAGGTTTGTCAAATGGCAGACCCTGCTTCAGGACAATCAGTAGTGTCTGGTTTAACATCCGGACAGCGGGTTGAGCC
The DNA here is from genome assembly GCA_000970635.1 of Eragrostis tef. Classification (NCBI taxonomy): domain Eukaryota; kingdom Viridiplantae; phylum Streptophyta; class Magnoliopsida; order Poales; family Poaceae; genus Eragrostis; species Eragrostis tef. The sequence goes on from LAPY01002394.1 coordinate 82,294, forward strand.
ACTGGACTATGGAACAATAATGATTGGCAAAAAGTGGTTCAATAATCAAGCTATCTTTCCAAAAGGTAACAATCAAGTACAATTTACATTTTGGATAATTCCAACATTTTTAGAAATTTTACACTGGGTAGTAAATTACATCTATGCAGGATTCAGAAGTCGAGTTATATTTTACAATGTACAAGATCCAACTAGGGATTGTTGCTACATTTCGGAAGTCCTTGACGCTGGGCCTCTTGGACCATTGTTTAAGGTATCTTTGCTTATAAAGCTATATTTTTAGGACAAAACTATCTCTGGCTTTGTACAAATCACTTAAGCTTTGTTGCTGAATTAATTACAGGTGACAATGGAGCAGCTTCCTGAAGTCTCATTTGCAAACACTTCACCGGTGCTTTGTTGGGATAGTATTAGAGACAAGGTGAATGAAGAAATAAAAAAGCAACAAAGCATTGGAAAACTTGGTGTCCCTGATTTGTTGCCCTCTGATTCTGTAAATGGAATTGAAATGTTTGGTTTCTTGTCCCCACAAATCATCCAGGTATATTTTCTTGTGTCTTTTGTGTAAACTGGTACTAGCAGCACTGGCGATTTTTGGAATATGACCTAAAATTATCTCTTTCTTCAACAGGAAATCGAGGCTCTAGATCCCCATCACCAATGTTTAGACTATTGGACATCAAAGCCTTCATTGTCTGTTAGAGAGCTTCCTTCAGATTTTACAAAGCCAACATTGGTTGAAGGCTCCAATAATTCCCATCTTAGGTTACTTGGTGATCAGATCACAAAGAAGGAACCCGGACAATCTGGCTTCTGCACTAGTTCCTGTGCAGATGAGGTGGCACTTGAGAGGTTGTCCAAGAAACCTGAACTTTCACTAGGTACGGAACAAGTTGTTTTGAATAAAATATTCAGCAGTGTACCGGATAGCAGCAGAATCAGCAGGGATTGTAGCCATTCTGCGGATTGAGATGAAGCATAATTTAGATATGCTGCCCTGAATAGATAAAATATTTTTAAGTAACATGTCTTAGAATGCTCCTCTAGGAACCATTAGATTGATCTAGGGTCATCAATGATTTTTCTTTCTTATAGAATCAAATCTAGTGACCATACTTTTAGAGTTGCATGAAGCGAATTCATTCTAACTGATGGCAAGGTGGTTCATTTGTAACTATTTCCTGACTAGCCAGTTTCATGGTAGCCAATGTAGAAGGTTAGTCATTTGTTCAGCAAAATTTTGCATGTATAAAACACTGGTTCCTGGAAATTAGAAAAGAAATGAAGAGGGAAAATTTTCTGATTGTATGGTGTTCAATCTGTACCTTCCCTGTGGAATGAATCGCTTTAGTTTTACCATTCAATGAATCTGAGCTTCATTTTGGAGCTAATAATACGTGAATGATTTAACTTTTTTTGTTCTGTTCTTGAAAACTCTTTTGCCATCGGACACTGATTGCTGTAATACAATCAATACATTGCTGGGATTTCATTTGAAAGTGCTTAAAGTTGGATAATTTTCCATTTCCGTTTCAGATAGTAATGTTTTTGCAGGTTATTATACCCTGTACTGAATTTTGTGAACATGATGCATTCTTTTCTGTCTGATTGTTCCAATTAGCCTGCTTTCCTTAAGAATAATGGTAAAGTGATATACAATTCTGGAGAGCTGGATTTTCATGCAAAGGAAAACTTGCATGTCTTGATGCTTCAAGTGTTTAGACAAAATGTTTAGATTACAGATGTAGCCGTTTTGTGAAACTAAGACGTAGACATTTCGTGAAACTAACAGTCTGACAAAGGCACATTCACTCCTAATAGTCCAAAATTGGAGGCCACGATTAAGAATTAACGTGTCTAGACCAGTTATAATTCCGTTGTTTGTTCTAATTCATGCACGATCGTGGATGTATGATACCGACGACCCAAAATAAATAAATATAAGGCCCCCACGACCACGAACCTAACTGGTTTTGTTGCAAACAGCCACTAGGTAATTGGGCTCGATCCGAATTGGGGCACGCGAGGGCCAGTTTCATCTGACATGGTGTAGCAACAGGCCGAGCAAGCCTACTTGAGATCGTCGAGCGTGGCAGTTGAGAGAAACAGGCACACGTATTTAATCAACGATCCTGAGGGGGGTTGAATCTGGCAGGGAGACGAGGTCGCCCGCGCCACACAGTTCAGAGGGAAAGGTGATCGCCGGAGTGAGTTGAGTCGGAAAGACCAGCAAATCAGCAATCCAAGTTTATGACCTTTCTTTGAATCTAGGGATTTCTAGAAATTTTGATGCGCTCAGGATAAGGGGGCTAGCGGAAGGATCAGGAGGTGCATCTGAAAATGACGTAGTGTAATTTGGGTGCTTTCCGGTTCAGGCTGCTGTGAGTTTGATAGTAACAGGTTGATCTGAGATTGTACGTTTATAGATCCATTTCAAGTCAATAAGAGTTTGTAAGTAGAGTTCATAAGTTGAAAACCAAGACTCAACTGGAAGTAGAGTTCACTTCTCTTCACAGATGATCAAAAATCAGCATTCTACGCTGAAATGTTTAATTGCGCAACTGGTAGCTGGCCACTAAAGTATCTAGGTGTGCCTGTGCCACACTCTAGGCTACATGTAAATGATAGGGTCTTACTAGAAGAAAAACTCAGAAAGAGACTATATAGATGGGTGGCGGGGTCTTCGTCAAGGGGTTCTTATTAACTCATGTTTAACTAGCATCCCAATATACCACATGTCAATGTACCTGCTCCCCAAAATGAATATTGAAAGAGTTAGATATGTGAATGATCAAGGGTATATGATTGAGAGGTTCCTGGGCATTCAACATGTGTCTAATACTAGTACATCATATTCACTAAGGTAGCATTGGATGTCATGTATGAAAATATGAATTACCTATTTCACGATTACGAGGGCAAGGTTATGATGGAGCCTCAAACATGCGAGGACAGTTTCATGCGTTGCAAAGACGTGTATTGGAAAAATCCATATGCCTTTCACATCCACTGTTTTGCCCACCAATTGCAACTAGTTGTTTTTGTCGCCAAGTGTTGTAACTCTGTTTTTTTATTTCTTTAACTATCCCACTATGATTGTCAACACTGTTAGAGCTTCTTGTAAGAGAAAAGATTAACTTCTCCAATATCACCATGAAAACCTTGTGGACCAATTAGCGAGTGGCACTATTTTTTTTCTGGAAGGCGGAAAAACCAGGAAACAAGTCTCGCATTGACCCTTGGATGGACCAATTAGAGAGTGGCACTATG
>LAPY01002395.1:15886-31055 GCA_000970635.1 Eragrostis tef
AGAGCTGCCGGCGGCCGGCGGCCTTCGCGCGAAGAAGACGATCTCCGGCTGGGCACCGGCGGTTCTGACGGCGCGGTGCGCCTGGACGAAGTAGTCGGAGGAGAGCACCGCTCGCCACGCCCGGCAGACTGCTCGGAAGCGAACGGCGGCGGCGGCCGGAACGCGCGTCAGGATCTGCTCGACGATCACGTCGTCGGGCAGCGACGGCGCCGGCTGGTCGTGCCGAGGCCTCTTCTTGGAAAAAGGTAAATAATCCATGTGTTGGTTCCTTGGTGATTAGGCCCGTCTCCCTGTCTTACTTGGCTTACACATACGTGCGGACGCGCTCAGATAAGGAGTTCCGCGTATTTACGCAAGTATCTTTAACCGACCCCGCACAGGCGTAGCCATACACAGGATTGGTCCAATCCGTTACGGTCATGGCCTCGCGGGTCTCATGTCGGTACAGTCGACGGCGCATCAATACAGTACCCCCCTCGGTTTCGGTTGATTTGATCAACAGAGATCAACCTGACACGACATGCCAGAGTCGAAGAGGCACCGGGACGCCCAGCCGGCGCCGACTCTGCCCGACGACGTGATTCTCGAACTCATCCTGACGCGCGTCCCGGCCTCCGCCGCCGTTCGCTTCCGGACGGTCTGCCGGGCGTGGCGCGCCGCGCTCACCTCCGACCACTTCTTCCGCGCGCACCGCGCGGCCCGTGCCGCTGGCCAGCCGGAGATCGTCTTCTTCGCGCCGAGGCCTGGCGACGGAGGCTCCGGCAGTACCGCCTTCTACACGTGCAAGCTTGATTTAGCCACACCGCCGAACGCGTCGTCGTCGCCGCCGTTGGACAAGGCGGTGGCGTCCGGCAGCGAGCTCGTGACCGTGGACAACTTGCGCGCCCGCGATCTCGTCCTGTCTGGCACCAGGCCATGCAACGGCCTCACCCTCGTTTTCCAGTTTCGGCGTGGCGGGTCTGCGTACGACGTCTGCAACCTCTCCACCGGCGAGCACGTCTCCCTGCCGCCGTGCGCACCTGCTTGGAGACTGGCCCCTCACATTGGCGCTCCCCGTAACGTGCTCTCGAGCACCGGTCTCGGCTTTGACCCTGTGTCCGGCGAGCACAAAGTGGTCAGGCTCTACAAGGGCTGGATGGATCATAGGCGATGCGAGGTGTACGGCCTGAGGTCCGGCGGTTGGCGCCCCTGCGCCGGACAAGTGCCGCCGCACGCGGTTTACGGTCTCAACGGCCGGCCACCAGTTCGATACCTTTGGGAATTTTGGCGATGCTTTAGCCCAATTGTTCATCACATCGATATCCTTGACCGTCGACACGGAACAGTTTGGGTGGGTGCGGCCGCCGGAAGAGCTGGCGGGCTACTCCTTCCACCTAGCCGAGCTCGACGGCTCGCTGTGCGCCGTGTTGGACCTTCGACTCGACAGCGAAAGGTACGAGCTCTGGACTCTGCCTGCCGGCTCCGGCTCTCCTCCGTCGTGGTCGTTGCGCCTCCGCATCAGCTTGGCAAGTTTGCCTCACACTACACCACAACGCACAAATAGCGACTCCAATTAGTCGGTAAACATAAGCTATTAACGGCATTCTATAGGTCGGTAAATGTTGACGACTGATCAGCCAATAAGGAACCACACGGCCTGTGGGATCCGCATGCTCCCGCTCGCCTCGTTCGGAGGAAAGATCCTGCTAGCCTCGAGGAGTTTATCTATTTTACGATGACCATAACAATTGCATCTTGCGGTCGATCCAAAAACGGAATGTCGGAAGCCGCGTCCCTCGGCCAATCAGGGACCGCATGAGCTGTGGGATCCGCATGCTCCCGCTCGCCTCCTCGTTCCGAGGTAAGATCCTGCTAGCCACGAGCTGCCACGAGGTGTACGCTTACGACCCCGAGAACGACAGCGCGGACAGGGTGTTCTCCATGTCTGGCTTCCTGACGGCTTTGCTTGAAATTGAAAAAATAAACACCGTGACGGTCCCGGGAGAGCCCAGGCTGCTGCTTAACATCGCCGTGCATGAGGACAGCCTCATTGGCGTCCGCCACCGCCCCGCAGCCGGCGATGGTGACCAATTGAAGATGAAGGTTGGCAGCGGCATGGTTGAAGCTTACCAGCCGAGAAGGACCAGGCCAGCGCCGAAACCGTTTCACGTGTTACGCCGCCGCAGCTGATCTAGCTAATGCTCGGCGGGGCAATGGAGACCTCCTCATTGACTTTGCTAATATTATTTGAGTTGTTAACTGCAGTGCTGCTTTGATGTGTTCTTTCTTATACAGATCTGCAGTCTCTAAATTCTGGTGCTTTTGTAGATACAAGCAGTGGGGAGAAATTGGAGGAAGAATGTAAGAAGATGCATTAAAAAAGTATGTCCATATCGCCCTGATTGAAGTATTCATCATTGTTAAATTTACAAATTTATTCATGCTGAAGTGTCATTGTATAAAATTTATTTGGCGCCACCGATTTTTTGTTTTTGGCTAACGCCTTGAAACGCCTAGGTGCAATGCTCCACCGCCTGCTTTCGTCCGTCGCTTTTTAAAACACTGACTTTGGATAACTAGTTTGATGAAGGGAGGTATGTTCAAGGCTTTGAGGATGAATTGGTGTTAAGCCCCAGTCGAACTGCCAATTTGTGCTGCATCTTGGTGTTTCCCACCACGCAATGACGCAAGTCACGCAACTAAAGATGGCGGCCACATTTGGCCACACAAGGAACATCATTTTTCTTTGTTTAATCCCAACACATAAACAGACTTCACATAGCGTATACTAAAATCTGAATAAAACATTGTTGAAGTGTTAAAAAAAAGACACGATATCATGTCACATGTATATGCTGACAACATCTCACATTCCCTTCCTTCAGGATTCCTTCTCTGGCCTCCGACGAGAGACGAGAAGGTCGCTTGTTATGTTTCAGCAGCGCTCCACACCCAGCCATGAAATGTATGCCTATGAAGCTCAAATCAAGCCCACAAAAGCAATAAATATTGTAAACAATATTCCTATCATCACCGTACTCGAGTGGTCACACTATGAAGCCTAAATCAAGACCACAAATGATAAATATAAAAAAGAAAGATCATTATATCACCCTGCTCAACTTTCATGAAAGACGGACAACAATTGCAAGGGAGCCTAAGGGATGGTGTTGTGAGAAAAATCATGTTTACTAATGTTGATCTAGATTCCACTCCTTATGGACGGTGGCAGAGATGAAATATTCTCAATTGAAGTTTAGTGCTTTTCACTATAAGAAAATGTTAAAATTGTGAGAGTCAACCTAACGATGGCTATATGTGGTAATACATGGAGGTGCAAATGGGTTCATTACATATATTTTTCCCATATGAGTTTTAATGTGTAGTATTTCCATAGTGTGAAGAGTTAGTACAAATCGTAGCTTGGACAATTTGGTTTACGCATGTTACATCTACGCAAAGTATGTTACAAATCGTAGATTGGGTCTGTTTAAAGATAAATTTCGTAACACACCCAATCCGTTACATCTACGCAAAGCATAGAACTACTGGTCCAATCCGTTAGGGTCGTGGGCTCGTGGGCTCCGGGCGGTCTCACGTCGCCACGATTTATGAGTTCAGTCGTCGTACCAATCCAGTCCGACTCCCACAAATCAATCTTGGAGACATCGACATGCCAGAGTCCCAAGCGCCGCCGCCGCCGCTGCCCGAGGACGTGATCCTCGAACGCCGGGCGTGGCGCGCCGCGCTCACCTCCGATCACTTCGTCCAGGCGTACCGCGCGGCTAGATCCGTCGCCCAGACGCAGCCGGAGATCGTCTTCTTCGCGCCGAGTCCTGGCGCCGGAGGTTCCCGTCGTGGTACCACCTTCTACACGTGCAAGCTTGACTTGACCACACAGCCGAACGGATCGTCGTTGTCGGACGAGGCGGTGGCGTCCGCCCGCGAGCTCGTGACCATGGGCAACTTGGACGCCAGCCATCTCATCCTGTCTGGCACCAGGCCATGCCACGGGCTCACCCTCCTCTTCGAGCTCCACCCCAGTGTTTCCACGTACCACGTCTGCAACCTCTCCACCGGCGAGTACGTCTCCCTGCCGTCGTGCACACCAGCTAAGACATGGGCCTCGTACATTTACCGCCCCTGTTACGTGCGCTCCAGCTCCGGTCTCGGCTTTGACCCCGTTGCCGGCGAGCACAAAGTTGTCAGGCTCTACGAGGACAAGGAGGGGCAGCAGCGATGCGAGGTGTACGGACTGAGGTCCGGCGGATGGCGCCTGTGTGCCGGACAAGTGCCGCCGCACGCGACCTACGGTCTCAACGGCCGGCCACCAGTGTTCGTGGACGGGTGTTTCTACTGGCACATAGATACCTTGTTCAGCATGCGGGAGCCCATCCTGTCCATGGCGGTGGACACGGAGCAGTTTGGGTGGGTGCGGCCGCCGGAAGAGCTGACGAGCTGCTCCTTCGACCTATCTGAGCTCGACGGCTCTCTGTGCGCGGTGCGAACCCTCCAGGGTGAGTACAAGCTCTGGACTCGGACTGCCGGCCCCGGCTCGCCGCCGTCATGGTCGCTGCGCCTCCGCATCAGCTTGGCTAGTTTGCCTCAGCCGACGAGGGACCACCTGGACCTTGGGACCCGCATGCTCCCGCTCGCCTCCTCGTTTGGAGGCAAGATCCTGCTCGCCACGAGCCGCCACAAGGTGCACACGTACGACCCTGAGAACAACAGCGCGAACAGGGTGTTCTCCATGGCTGATTTCACGAAGACCACCGGAGAGGCCAGGCTGCAGCTGCTTAACATCGCCTTGCACGAGGAAAGCGTCATGGGCGTTTGCCACCGGCCGGCGGCCGGTGATGGCGACCAATTGAAGATGAAGCTTGGTAGCAGCTAGCTAGCATGGTTGCAATGAAATGGGTCAAAAAAGATTGAGGATGGAGTGGACGTGGGTCCTGCCGTTTGATGGAAGCAGTAACTTTAGGCTGGATGTTTCTATTTGAAGGAATTTTGTATGAAACTTCTTTGCTCACTCTGTTGATGGTTCTTCATGTGTGCACGCGGTATGCATGTCTCTAAGGTGGGAATGGTGATTAAAATCAGCATATCAAAAATGTAGTAATTAAAATCAGTATGAATCTCTACGAAATGACCCCTATTTTTTTTTCGAGCAACACGAATTGTCCCGTGTTTAACCACAGCATCAACGGTGAATCGGGAAATTTCCACAAACACGGAGAGCTCTGAGCCTCACACTCTGCCCCGTCCCAAGGGCCCTTCCCTTTCACACGGCGTTTCCACCGACACCAAACCAAATGCCACGAAAACTACACTTCCTTCGCCGTGCCGGAACACAAAAAGCCGAGGGGGAGGGATGCTAAGCAGAGGCACCGGCTGCGTTGCGGAAGCCCGTCTCTCTGCCATAAGCATTTCCACAAACACCTTCCGCCCGCCGTCCTGAACAAACGACGGCGCGGCGCGCTACGACCCTGCCGCCATCGTCTCTAGGCGTTGCGTCGTCACAAGCACGGCCGTGGCCACGGCGCCGTCTCTGTTCACCGTCCCTTGCGTTCTTCCATTCCTCCGCATAGGTGGGCTCGTGTCGCCGGCCGCGTGGAGCGCCGAGCGGTGAGGAGTTTCGTATAACGGGTTGGGCGGAACGCGATCGCTGCTTCCGCGGCTCGCCAGAGCGCCGTCGGTGCTGAGGCCGTCCCAAGCATCGTTCGCCCAACTCCGAGCATCCTCGCAACCGCCTCAGATCGCGCGGAACTCGCGCCACTCGTGCACGCCGCGCGCCTCCGTCAGGTGCGTGAACACATGGCTCAGGACGCCGCTGGCCTATGCCAGCTCGTTCATCGCTGCCTCGCGGTCTTGCTGCTGCTCGCTGATGCGCCTCACGCCCGCACCGGCTGGCGATGCGCACGCTGAACCCTTGCGGACTTGTTTCCTTTCAGCTTAGACTTGTGAGCCCGTGGCCGGCACCGGAGTCGCGGTTGGGTTGTGCTGCGTAGCGTCGGTAAGGAAAAAATTTGGCCAAGGAAGTGAGGAGAACTTCCGTCCGTGATTCAAAGTCGACAAGAAATCAAGTGTGCCGTGGTAACGCCAGGATCAGCGCGCACCGGCAGAACAGAGTGCAGGAATGTGGCCCGTATCTTGAAGGATGCACAATGCACATCCATCGCAAAAGAAAAGAATATATATGCACATGGCCGTGGCAGATTTACAGCAGAAAAAAAAATAAAACTTGAAGAATGCACCAGCCGGGAATCGAACCCGGGTCTGTACCGTGGCAGGGTACTATTCTACCACTAGACCACTGGTGCTTTTACGATTCGAATTTTTATATTTTGAACCCAAGAATTGGATCCGTACTCCCCAGCATGCTAAAACCTCCATAAACATTGTTGAACTTGTAAAAGAAACAGAGACGGCATCACGTCACGCCACACGGTTATTGCCGCCATTGGCAGCATCTCACATTCCCTTTCTTCAGATTTCCATCCCTGGCCTGCGGCAAGATGTGTTAGCCAGATGGTGTGGATGGCGCAACTGCAGCTTCCCTCGGTATCCCAGTCCTAACCGACCCGTACAGGCGTAGCCAGCCATACAGGATTGGTCCAATCCGCTACGGTCGTGGGCTCGCGGGTCTCATGGCGCCACGTTTTTATGTGTACAGTCGTCGCATCAATCCAGCCCACAATCTAACACGACATGCCAGATTCCCCAGCGTCGCCGCCGCGAGGATCGTCCAAGAGGCCTCGGCACCGCCAGCCGGCGCCGTCGCTACCCGACGACGTGATCGTCGAACATATCCCGGCCGCCGCTGCCATTCGCTTCCGGACGGTCTGCCGGGCGTGGCGCGCCGCGCTCACCTCCGACCACTTCGTCCAGGCGCACCACCGCGCCTTCGGAGCCGATACCCAGCCGGAGATCGTCTTCTTGGCGCCAAGGCCGGCTTCCGGAGGCTCCAGTACCGCCTTCTACAGGTGCAAGCTTGAGTTACTCACACAGGAGAACGGGTCGTCGTCGTTGGCGTCCGCCTCCGCCCGCGAGCTCGTGACCGTAGACAACTTGCGCCCCAGCGATCTCGTCCTGTCCGGAACCAGGCAATGCCACGGGCTCACCCTCCTCTTCCAGCCCCACGCTCCCGCGCACCACGTCTGCAGCCTATCCACCGGCGAGCACGTCGCCCTGCCGCTGTGCACACCTGCTAGGAGATGGATCCCTTACATTGGCGCTCCCTGTTACGTGCTCTCGAGCACCGGCCTCTGCTTCGACCCGGTGGCCAGGGAGCACAAAGTGGTCAGGCTCTATGAGGACTGGGAGACGAAGCAGAGATGCGAGGTGTACGGTCTGAGGTCCGGAGGATGGCGCCGCTTCGCTGGTCAGGTGCCGCCGCACGCGGCCAAGGGCCGGCCCCCTGTGTTCCTGAACGGGTGCTTCTACTGGCACATTGACATCGAGTCCAAGAGAAACATCAACGCCCAGCAGGAAGCCATCTCCTTCAGCACGCCGGAATCCATCCTGTCCCTCACCATTGACACGGAGCAGTTCGGGTGGGTACACCCGCCGGAAGAACGGATGCACCGAGTGTTTGATCACTTAGCCGATCTCGACGGCTCGCTGTGCGTGGTAGTTGACCTCCGACTCACCGTCGAAGAGTACGAGCTCTGGACTTGGCCGCCCGGCTCCCGCTCGCCGCCGTCATGGTCGCTGCGTTGCCGCATCAGCTTGGCGAGTTTGCCAGGATCAATGAGGGACGACCTTGGCCGCGGGATCCACATGCTCCCGCTTGCCTCCTCGATCGGAGGAAAGATCCTGCTCGCCACGAGCTGCCACGAGGTGCACGCCTACGATCCCGAGAGAAACAGCTCGAGCAGGGTGTTTTCCACGGATGACTTCGTGAACGCCCCGGGAGAGGCCATGCCGCTGCTTAACATTGCCCTGCACACGGAAAGCGTCACCGGAGTTTGGCACCGCCCCGCCGCCGGTCACGTGGAGCAGCTGCTGAAGATGAAGATTGGGAGCAACACGGTTGCCAGGCGAGAAGGGCTAGGTCGGCGCCCAAAGGGCTTCGCTGTTACGCCGCAGCTGGTAAAGCTGATGCTACGCCCGGCCCTGGAGCAATACCATTCCATCATTAACATGTATAACTAGCTGGTTGATGCCATAGTACCGTGTTTATACCAATTGATTGATGGGCTATTCCCTCAACAGTTCTGCTACCCGGCCGCCTCTCTCTCTCTCTCTCTCTCTCTCTCTCTCTCTCTCTCTCTCTCTCTCTCTCTCTCTCTCTCTCTCTCTCTCTCTCTCTCTCTCTCTCTCTCTCTCTCTCTCTCTCTCTCTCTCTCTCTCTCTCTCTCTCTCTCTCTCTCTCTCTCTCTCTCTCTCTCTCTCTCTCTCTCTCTCTCTCTCTCTCTCTCTCTCTCTCTCTCTCTCTCTCTCTCTCTCTCTCTCTCTCTCTCTCTCTCTCTCTCTCTCTCTCTCTCTCTCTCTCTCTCTCTCTCTCTCTCTCTCTCTCTCTCTCTCTCTCTCTCTCTCTCTCTCTCTCTCTCTCTCTGGGCGTGTTTCCTGAGCAGACGAGGTGGCACCGGACCTACGAATGTGATTTTAGTATTTTCGTTTGAGCAGAAAAAAAAAATCCGCTGCTAGGTTTTTCAGACTATTTTTTCCTGTGGTAAAAGCCTCCAGGCACAAAACTCTGAATTCTCTTAAATGATGTTACAATATGTGGCACAAAAATTGACAAGATGGCGAGTATGGCTCCATTTATCTTGATTAATTCAGAGGGGAGGAACCACTAGTTCCCTTAAGCACCATAGCAAATAATCTAAAAAAAAAAGCACCATATCAAATCTCTTATATGTCTCACTCCCAAAAAAAAATTCTCTTATATATCTCTGTATCTGAAAGAAATTTAGCAGGGACAAAAACAAATTAATGCACCAGCCGGGAATCGAACCCGGGTCTGTACCGTGGCAGGGTACTATTCTACCACTAGACCACTGGTGCTGTCATGTTCAATATTCAACAAACATTTTATAGATAGTATGACTATTTTCCAGCACATCTGCCACAATTAAAGTTTGCTATATTTCGGCCCAGGGCAAGGAAAAATTGTCTGATCCTCCTTGAATCGTAGTTTAACCAACGACGCATACCGAGGTCTAGCACACTAACTAATATTGATATATTGGATTGTTGTCCCCATTTCAATATGATAGTTTTGCTATTTCAGAATATTTTGCCCTTGGACGTTTGATTCATGTATGTGAGAAAGCAGGTCCAGCAGGAAAGCTTACAACACGGGTTAGTCGGTTATGATATTGTTAACTTTTGAGAACGTGCGTTAAAAAAAAAACTGTTGAGAACGTGGCGTTTTTAAGCTTCAGTGCCTACTGAGCATATTAGTTAGTACCTTTTACTATTTTTTTTTTGCGAGGGTACCTTTTACTACTCTGACTTCAGACTTTCAGCTTCTTGAGTGGTCATTATCCAATATTTTTTTTTCAAGAATACGCAGGAGAGCTGCGTATCTTTCTATTAAGAAGAAGAAAGTTGATTACATAGTTTGTTTGTTACATTGTTAGGCGCATGTAACTTGCGCAATCTGTCAGCTAGGCCTCGATCGATGTAAGCAAGGAAGAAACAACCTAAGTAGCAGTCCTAAGCTAGGCTAATGGACTCCTCTTACATACAACCGTGTTAGATTTCGGGCTCCGGCAGCCATCCATGAGTCGATCTCGTTTTGAATGAGATCAACCATTTGGTGCACCGTTGCCGCTTTGTCTTCAAAGACCCGCGCGTTCCGCTGCTTCCATAGCATCCACGCCGTTAGCATGACCAGTGTGTCCACTCCTTTACGCAGTTCTTCTGGTTTTCCTGCGCGGTGACGCTCCCACCAGTCAACCCAGCAGTCACCATCTATGAAGGAGCAGGGGAGCCCAAGACGAGAGAGGGTGTGCCACCAGACTTCTTTCGCGTAGCTGCATTGTAGGAGTAGGTGATCAATTGTTTCCGGCTCTTGGTCACAGAGGATGCAGGTGTCGTCTTCCTGTAGATTGTGCCGTCGGCGCCTGTCCGACGTCCACGGGCGTTTTCTGAGGGACAGCCAGGAGAAAAGCTTCACCTTGGGTGGGCACCATGTGTCCCAGACGTACTGGGAACCATGCAAGGATGTAGATCCTTGAAAGGTTAACTGGTACGCTGATTTGCTCGAGAAGTTTCCGTCTGGTGTCCATCGCCAGAGAACTCTATCCGGCTCATCGTCGATTAGTTGAACTTCCCTCAGGCGAATCCAGAGCTTGATATACTGTATGAGGGCCGGCACCGTGACGCCGCCTCCAGTGATATCTCGGATCCACGTTCTGTCATGTAGCGCGTCGCGCACTGTCCGCATCTTCACGGTTCGGCTATTAATCAGCTGGAACAAGTCTGGAGCCGTGTGCTCGATAGTGCACCCATCTAGCCATCTGTCGGACCAGAAGAGTGTTGTCGCCCCGTTCCCGATTTGTACCGTGATGGAGGCGTCGAACAGAGCGTGAACTTCGTTGTCCACTTCCAGGGTTAGGCCTGCCCACGGTTTGCTTGTGTCAGTTCGCTGGAGCCATAACCATCTTGTTTGCAGTGCTATGCCTGCGCGGTGTAGGTCGAGGATGCCAAGACCTCCCATGTCTTTTGGTCTTGTGCAAGTTGGCCAGGCAACCATGCATTGGCCACCCGCTGCTGATTTTGCTGCTGCCCAGAGGAAGCCGCGCCGAAGCTTGTCAAACATCTTGATTAGCCAAGCTGGCATTTTGATTGAGATCATTGGGTATATGGGTGATGCTGACATGGCTGTTTTCACCAGTTCCAGCCTTCCGGACTTCGGTAGCAGCTTTGCTTTCCACGCCGGCAACATTGCCGCCATTTTATCCGCGAAAGGCTGTAGGTGTACCTTTCGTAGCCTGCCTGTAGACAGCGGCAATCCGAGATATTTGATGGGGAATTCAGAGACTTGGCAGGGCAGGATCCTGCGCAGAAGCTCCACCTGCTCCTCAGAACAGCAGATTGGCGCAGCGATACACTTGCGTAGATTTGTGCGGAGGCCAGAAGCATTGCCGAACAAATCCATAATTGCCCGTGTGGCCTGTAGGTCTTGCACCGAAGGCTTGACAAAAAGCATCACGTCGTCAGCATAGAGCGAACATTGGTGCCTGATAGCTCTGTTTCCTGGTGAAGCGAGAATGCCCTGCCTGTTGGCGGCTGTGATGAGGCGCTGTAGTACATCCATCACCAGGACGAACAGCAGCGGGGAAAGCGGGTCACCCTGGCGGAGTCCCCGGGCGTGCAAGATTGGTTCGCCTGGATCCCCATTGAGAAGGACCTTGGTTGTGGCAGTCGAGAGGAGTAATGTGATCCAGTCGCACCAGCGCTGGCCGAATCCTCTGCTGCGCAGGATTTCTAGAAGGAAGGGCCAAGAGACGGTGTCGAAAGCCTTGGCGATGTCCAGCTTGAGAAGAATTTTCGGGATCTTCTTCTGCTTGAATAGGCGAGCAGATTGTTGCACCAGTTTGAAGTTGTCATGGATGAATCTTCCCTTGATGAAAGCTGATTGGTTTGCGTCAATGAGGTGGTCCAGTTCTGGTGCGAGTCGGGTGGCCAATAATTTGGCGAGGAGCTTGGCAAAGCTGTGGATGAGGCTGATAGGCCGGTAGTCTTGAGCTTCTGCGGCTTAATCCTTCTTTGGGAGCAAAGTGATTAGAGCAGAGTTGAGTTTGTGGAAGCTCCTTCGGTCAGCTGTGAAGAAGGCATTGATGGCCCAAAGTATGTCATCCTTGATTATGCTCCATGCCGCCAAGTAGAACTCAGCTGTGAACCCGTCCGGCCCCGGCGCTTTGTTGCGCGGCATGGCGCGGAGGGCTGCGAGGACCTCCTCCTCCGAGAACGGATGTTCAAGGTGCAGTAGGTTTTCCTCGGCGATCCCCAGTTCATGCAGGTTGATCGTGCGTTCCCGAGGGGGTGCCTCCCCTAGAACTGCATTGAAATGGTTGAAGAGCACTTCAGCCTTGGCGTCGTGCTCGTAAACTGTGGTGCCATTGTCTTTGAGGCTGACGATGCGGTTTTTCTTTTTGCGGTAGCTGCAGTGTAGGTAGAAAAACTTGGTACTTGCGTCATCTTCTGCTAGCCTGATCAACCTCGAACGTTGCCTAGCAATCGTTCGCTCGAGGGATGCAAGGCCCAAGGCTCTTCGTTTGAGGTCCTTGCGGAGCCGGCCTTCTTCAGGTGATAGTTGCCGTCGATCTTGGGCCATGTCGAGACGGAGTACTATTTCTCTCGCGATAAGCAATTGTAGCTTGATGTGGCCCACCCGCCTCTGTCCCCAACTTTGGAGTTCACGGGCTGTCGATCGAAGTCTTTCATTGACTTGCTGAAAAGGTTCAGAGAATGGCCCAACCTTCTGCCAACCCGTCTTCACAGCATCAGTGAAGCCAGTTAACTTGGGCCAAAAACACTCGAAATGGAAGCGCATTTTGTAGTGTGATTTGATGTTGGTAGATAGAAGCAGCGGTGAGTGGTCTGAGATGTCCGATGAGAGGGCTTGGAGGAAGCAGTTGGGGAACTGCAACTCCCATTCCACTGACGCGAGTGCTCTGTCGAGCTTCTCAAGCGTCGGGTTGAGCCTTTCATTACTCCAGGTATAGGATCGCCCGTGGAGGTGGATATCTTTCAGCTCCAACTCGTTGACTAGTCGCTTGAAACGACCCATGCTGCGCCTATTTATATTCAAGTTGTTTTTGTCCTCCACGTTGAGGATGAGGTTGTAGTCGCCTGCTACAAGCCATGGTCCTTCGGTGGTCGCATGGATACAGCGTAATTCATCAAGGAAGAGCGCCTTCTCTGTCTCATCCTGCGGTCCATAGACTGAGGTGAGGATCCACGGTTGAGACCCATCCGAGTGGTTGATCTCTACAGTCACCGAGAAGTCATTCACAGCAATTGGCGTGAGTGGGATCTCAGGAGCCTTACAGGCAATCAAGACACCTCCTCTTGTACTCGAGGCTGGCAAATATGAATACTCAGAAAAATTTTGAGAACGTGGACGGCCACTTGTACTGTAGGAGGCTATACTATTGCAAAAAAAGGTACCCTCGCAAAAAAAAAAGCAGGTCCAGCGGGAAAACTTACAACACGGGTTAGTCGGTTATACTATTGTTAACTTTTGAGAACGTGGTGTTTTTAAGCTTCAGTGACTACTGAGCATATTAGTTACCTTTTACTACTTTTTTTTTTTGCGAGGGTACCTTTTACTACTCTGACTTCAGACTTTCAGCTTCTTGAGTGGTCATTATCCAATATTGTTGAAGTAGTAGTTCTTGCATGCTGCTGGTTGGTACAAAAGGGATCTGAAAAGTATACTTTCATTATTGTTGATGATTAAGACAAGAAGCTTGTTATCCTAAAAGTGGAGATAGTACTTGGTCGTATAGTATGTATTATGTTATGGTTCCAACTGCATGACTTTTTGAGCATTATTCAACCGGTATTCTAAGTGCAGATTGATCTCATTTCTGCGCACCTCGTCCTTACTCCATGCGTTTTTATTGACAGCCTCTGTCATAAGCTGATTGACAAGGTTAGGGCGTTCTTCCTGAAAGGAATGTGATGGCTTCTGAAAAGCTGTAGTGGCTGACTGTCTGTTGGCAGATTAGAAACTCCATTTGGCACAGACATAGTACTGTCCTGGAAAGGAGAAATGAGGTATTTTATGATGTCTGATTTTTATTGTTCGGTGATAAAAAGGCAGAGAGAATAACCATCAGCAATGCTGAAGTTGAAAATGATACTCGTATTGATCGAGCTTTGGATCAACTCCGTGCATTTTCCCAAAGCAAGCGGCGCTGTACCATCAAGCACGGGGGATATTCACATTCCATCTGATGTATGCGAACGAATCATAAGGTTTTCACATCCCTTTTACTCCAGCGGGGGCATGTTCACAAGACTGTATTTGTTATCATCATTGAGACCGAAGGATTAAAGATTTCTCCCTGCCAATCCTTAGAAAGGCGGAGAGAATAACCATCAGAAGGGACGCTAAAACGAATCCAACAACAAGGCTAACGTGATGCACAACAGGTTCTAAGTCCTCTGTTCGACCGCTGCTGCAGCGCTCTGCTTCCTTGGCTGCATCGAGGAATTGGTTGGATATCTGCAATATTGGTTCTGATGCTGAGTTGTACTCGTCATATATAATACGCGCATGACGCGCTGCAGTTGGTCATCTTGTTGTCATCGGTGGCAACGCGTTCCACAGTCCACACCGTTGGGAAGCTTGAGGGTGTTGAGGATTGAGGAACGTGTCCACGGGCGAGTGCTCGAATTTTGGCGCCTTTGCTTGCGCTGAGCTTCTCGCGGTCAGTGGAACGAACGGAGGATCCTTCGCGGCGGTCGGCCACGGATCAGAGTAGCAAAAAGGGCGTGGGTTCGAAAGAGTGCGAGCCCGGTCCGGGCCGAGGCAACCCCGCTGTGCAGCGTCGTCCGGATTTACGATCGAGACCGTCACACCGGACTTGCTGCAGGGAGACCGTCAGGTTGTCAGCCCTGTCGACAAGCGTGCTCCGACCACCCCGTCGAACTCACCCCTTTGCCCCCAACTAAGCTTGGGATGACGTGGGCCACCGCTACGAGGCCCGGCGACTGATGAAACCAAGCCCTTGCTTTTGTTCTGCCGCTCGCGACGTGATTCGCGCGATGTGGTGTTAAACCAGTCGACGCGGTGCGGTAGCGCTGGTAAGAGGCGGCGCCATGCGTACACCTTACGCGGAGGCGACGGCAGCCGGCGTTCGTCCTCCTCTCTCGGTGTTCTTGTTTCCCTGGGCTGTACTAGCTGGGCCGCGTGCGTATTGATGGCCCATATGACGCTCCCGGGTGTGTTGGTCCACGCAGAGCCAGCCGCTCGTCCTCGATCCGACGGCTTCACGACCCCTGGAGTGGTCGCTATTCGAAATTGCGACCACCCCCGCCGCGGTCGCGGACCTCTTGCCGCAGTCCGACGGTCGCTGAGCGGCGCTGCCGTGAGAGAACGCGGGTACTCTGCAGTGCGAACAGATCTCCCATTGGATGTCCTGGTCGGACTTCTTCCCGGCGCGCAGTTCACGCAGACCGCCGCGTGAACGGAACGCCAAGATCGAGCGGGCTCGGCGGCGCCCAC
>LAPY01002395.1:44383-57113 GCA_000970635.1 Eragrostis tef
GGCCGGCTACATAGTGGACGCGACACAGCGGGCTCATCGTTTCCGTTTGTAGCGTAGCGGCCTCGCTAGCTTCTCTTTGGTCGCTTCGATTACTCCGAGGAAAGAAGAAAGCGAGATGGGCGCGGACCATCTCGCGCAGACAAATGCGCTCTTCAGGAAAAACCTTGCGATCCAGGTGATGATGATACTCCTTGCTCGATAATCACCATTTTATTTCTCATTATTTTCTAGTTTCTCGTATGCTGGGACTTCACTCGGTTAATCGACTCTTTGTCACCTCCCAATCCGCAGCGTCGAGCATGCAAGACGAACTGCTGCCTGATCCTGTTCCCGCTGCTCCTCTGCGGTGTCATCGGAGGCCTGCAGATCGCCCTCAACCATGCGTCGTCGCCGGAAGCTCCTGTTCGTTTCGATTGCGGGTGCAGCAATGTCAGCGTCGACGAGAACGCATTCGGAGGCATGGACTGCCCGCCTGGCTGCCCGTTGCCTCGCGCGCCTAGATGGCCCCCTGTTCTGAAGATTCCGCAGCCTGAATACCGGGCCGTCAACGACGGGCTCTTCCCGTTCACCGATCTTCCAGACGCGTCGTGCAGAGGCGCCGGGTCCTGCGCGGCGGCGTTCCTCGTGACCGGCGGCAACAAGGCTTTTGTCCAAAGTATGCAGATGCTTGTGCGGCGCTATAGTTTGCCAGCGACTCGTTTGTGATAACTCTTTCTCTCTCCAGATGTCACAGATAACATGTTCCCTGCTCAAAGTGCTTCGGTGAACTTGTCGGCCGATGTTTCGGGCTTGGCCGATTTCGTTCTGGTTTGTTTCTTTGAATTCTGTGCATGATACTTTCTGTTCAGACTTCAGACGCCTTATGATGTTTCAAAAATCTGCAGGCAGATGCGACACGGTTTATGCCAAACACATATTTTCTTGAACCAGAAATTAGCTCCTTTCTTCAGAATAAATGCATTCCAAACTTGACACTTTCTTTCCCAATTCATAGTGGCAATGGAATTAGGTCGCGAGGTAAGTTTCTCCTTACAAGGTCAACTATAACAACACTGATAATAAACATAAAAGTTTTTTCTCCTATCCAAAAAGTGAAAAGGCTTCAATGTCGGTGGGTTCAGTTGTTGTCTAGATGAAACAGCTTCAGCTGTGTTTGATACTTTCAATGATGTACCAAACTAGTAAGGTCCTTAAGTACATATTAAAAGCATTAAGGAATGCACAAGCAATTCACTATCTTCATGTTTTACAAGTTCACAGCATTTTATTTCTGATGCTTAACAAAACCTGGAATATGTAGACGTGGGATGCACAGAAGGATTAATGCTCTGGCGTGACAGTACGGGGCTCATTAACGATGAGCTATATAGAGGTTATTACCAAGGGAATAATATGAATAGGACCAATGAAATTGCCGCAGGTAACATTTTTCTAACTTTGTGCTTGCATTTAGCATTAATCTAACAGCTGACTGCTCATTAATGTCTAATGCTTGGTTAACCCACGTGCAGCATATGACTTCTTAAGTTCTGATCCTGGCAACTTCAACTTGATCATCTCATATAATTCGACAACCGAGTATGATTATTATTATGGTGAAGAAGACCCTGCACCGCTCCTTAATGAAGCACTTTCATTTTTGCCGACACCTAACTTGGTTCAAGTTCCAAGATTAATTAATATGGTATCGATTTTTCCGTATTGAAACAAAGAATTACTCTACTAATCAATTAGCCTAAAACTTCTGCAATTCTTAATTCATTTGCATCCTTTTAGTTCTCTACAAGTTTCATCAATCTCATACACATGATATTCTCAATTCTTGTTTGTACAGACCTAGTTTATCCTTTCTTCACTATTTTACACTCTGCAGAGTTTCATTTTTTTCAGGCCTCAAATGCATACCTTAATTTAAGGGGAAATAATCTTAAGATGTCATTTGATTTTGTGAAAGAAATGCCAAGAGCAGCAAGTCACCCCCTTGAACAGTTTGATATATCTCCATTAATTGGGCAGCTGCCTTTTGTATGGACTATGGAGCTTCTTTTTCCGGTATACATGCCTTTATGGATTCCTTTTGTACAACTCCGGTTCATTTGGTAATAGTATAAATATTTTTATAGTTCATGAAGTGATATAAAGTCAGGTCCGCAGGTAATTTTGGCGAACCTTGTGTACGAGAAACAAAAGAAGCTAAGGATAATGATGAAGATGCATGGTCTTGGAAATTTACCATATTGGATCATATCCTACTGCTATTTTCTTCTACTATCGGTGCTTTATGTGCTGTCCTTCATGCTATTTGGTTCTGTCCTTGGTATGACATGTTGACACCGCACAAGTTTACATATTTCTTTGCTTTATTTTTCTCTCTCGCTAATTTAATATAAATAAAAATCCTCATGGTACCATTGTAGATTGGCAACAACCTAATTATAGTACGTTCAATCTCTATTTCCAGGTTTAAGATTCTTCCTCCAGAATAACTATGGTGTACAATTTATTTTTTACTTTGCATACATGAATTTGCAAATTTCATTTGCATTTCTTATGGCAACATACTTCTCTAGTGTGAGAACAGCTGCTGGTATGCTCCCACCATTTCCTGCAGTGTATTCATTTCACCAGATAGTATGAAGTTATCTGCACTGACACTTGGCATCTCATGATTAAGTGACAGGATATTTATACATATTTGTGTCTGGCCTTTTGGGAGAATTTTTGTTCAGACGCTATGTTGAAGATGTTTTCCTTTCAAGTATGTACAATGCTCACTGTTAATATCATAAGAAGCAGTAATACCATTTTAAGATGTATGTAAGGGTTTATTTCTCTTTTCTAATAAGCTCTGTGAAATTCTGTGTTTGTTCACTTCAAGGAAGCTGGATCACACTTATGGAACTTGTACCTGCATTTTCACTGTACCGTATTGTCTATGAATTTTCACAATCTGTACTGCTTCGGAATTTAATACCTTCCTCCGGGGTGCAATGGATCGACTTGAGTGATCCCAAAAATGGAATGGAAAGTGTGTTAACCATAATGGTACTTGAATGGTTCCTATTCCTTGTAGTCGCATTTTATTTGGATCACTTTGGTTCCTTCCAAAACGGAATCAGAAAAGCAGCAGTAATATTTCGCTCCCGGTTAGATAGGTACAGTTCTCAAGCTACTCAGGAGCAGTGCGTACAACCTCCAGAGCTCAAAGCTTACGTTGAAATGGAGAGGCCAGATGTTATCAAAGAGGTGCGCGCTGCTATCTCGTTATGTACACTGCAACCGGTTTCATCCTTTTTTTTATATATAACAAACCTTTGCTCCAAAATTACTATTACTATGCTTAGGGAAGAATCTATATAGGTCACACTAGTTCATATATCACTATGTTGCATTGTGTATTTGCCAAGTGAGAATTTGACGCTGGTGCCAACATGCTTGACTACCTTCACAGTTGCAGCCTGCCCAACTTCATCTGCATGCAGTGTGGTGCCACGAAGCTAGTTCAAGGAGTCGATTGAAATATTAATTTTTTAAGGGACATTCGTTGAAAAATTAATGAAATGAAGTGAAATGTTGGGTAAGAGGGGTTTATACCTCTCCATTTGTACTTTATTCTTCTTCTCAGTAAAATGATACAAAACTCTTCTTCGTATTCGAAAAAAATGATTTGATCACGCTAGCGGTTATTTTAAGTCACCTTATGGAGCAGCAGATGTTATAATTCACCAAAAGGTTGGAGTAAAACATAGACCATAGAGATCAAATTAATATATATTGAATCTCCCTGTGAAGTAGAAGGTACTGCTAAAATTTGCAAACCCATTTATCTCTTTACGAGAACATACCCATTCATCCTTTGGATCTTTCTTTGCAGAGGGGGATAGTTGAACAGATCTTACAGGAATCAAGTAGCGGTTATTCAATTGTATGTGACAACCTAAAAAAAGTGTACCGTGGAAAAGATGGAAATGCAGAGAAAATTGCAGTTAGAGGAATATCGCTTTCTATGTCACGTGGGCATTGTTTTGGTGTTCTTGGTCCAAATGGCGCTGGAAAAACCACTCTTATTAACATGGTAAGTTCAAATAATAGTTTGAAACCGCAACAAGGTTATGGTTTGTATTGTACAGCATTTTTCGACAGTCAATAACCCTCTTTGGGAAATGTGATCTTAAAACTGCACACATGTATTCAAATTCGAGAAAATATGCTTGGAGGTTCACGTGGTAAAGTTTCTTATTTTTCTATACATAAAGATTTTAGCTATCCTATTGTAAGGTACTCATCAAGTATACCAGTTTATGAAAATTTGAGGACTCTTGACCTGTCAACAGCTCACCGGATTGAGCAAACCTACGTCTGGTACAGCGTACATTGAAGGAATGAACATACGTTTGGACATGGACAGAATTTATACAGGACTTGGTGTTTGTCCACAGCATGAGTAAACTATTCTATCTCATTCAGATATTTTCGAACTAGTTTCATAGGTTAGTTAGTTGCCTGCAATGACCTAACTTTTTCCTCTGCTCATTGTTGTACAGCTTGCTATGGGAAAATCTGACGGGGCGAGAGCATTTGATGTTCTATGGCAGGCTCAAGAAATTGAAGGGTGCAGCGTTAGCTGAAGTAATGTGTGACCCTAGCGAATTTTGTGCTTGCCATCTTACGAGACTAGCATTTTACATACCCTTTTTTTTTCAGTAAAAGCAAAGCAAGTCAAGTGCTAATATATTTGTTTTTTCATCTTCTAGGCTACTAAACAAGCTTTGATGAGTATGAATTTATTTTCCGGTGGTGTTGCTGATAAACTTGTGGGAAAATACAGTGGTGGTATGAAACGTCGTCTTAGTGTCGCTATCTCTCTAATTGGTGATCCTAAGGTACACTAATTTCGCAACTGAAACCATGACTCTGGTCTCAGGAGTCATCTGATATTTATGCCTGTGTAAAACATGTATGTGAACATTTTGTAGGTTGTTTACATGGATGAACCAAGTTCTGGCCTGGATCCACAATCAAGGAAAGACATGTGGAAGGCTGTGAAGTCTGCAAAACAGGATAGGACGATAATTCTCACAAGTAAGTATTTAGCTTCACCTCTAAGAGTTATGTTTGTACAATTGTACGAGGGGGAATGCTTTAGGATTCAGTTTACATTTGAAGGAAAATATAAAATCCACAACCGTCACATACAAATCAATTTGAGCTTCACATTTTATGATCGCAGCAATATCACTTCAATTTGATTTCAGCCCATTCGATGGAAGAGGCCGAAATTCTGTGCGACCGGATAGCAATAATCGCGGACGGTAGTTTGCAGTGCATTGGGACCTCTAAAGAGGTAAACGTACGTTATATTTACAGACATGACCGTTGCTGACAGATGCTATAACATGGCCACCCGAATCCTTTCCAGCTGAAAGACAGATACGGAGGCTCATGTGTACTCACAGTAACAACTGCTACTGATGGGGAGGAGGATGAGGTGGAGAGACTAGTCCGGTCCATCTCACCTGCAGCAATCCTGGTGTACCGCATCTCCGGGACACAGAAGTTCGAGATTCCGAAGCAGGGGATGAAGATCTCTGAAGTGTTTCAGGCCATGGAGGACGCCAAGAGCAGGCTGAACATTCTTGCCTGGGGCCTCGCTGACACCACGCTGGAAGATGTCTTCGTCAGAGTTGCCAAGGAGAGTGACATGTCCTCTGTGGCCTGATTGACCCCTGATGCAGATGTTGTGTCTGAATCCTCCGAGTCGTTGTAATAATTCACCGGAGAGGTGGAAATTGAAATGTAACCGGTGTCAACCTCTCTGACAGTCCATTGAGCTTGTAACTCTTCGATCAGTTCAGTTATGACTAGAGTCCAACTTGGCAGTCCAGCCTGAATCCGTTCAAGGAAGGATGAAAAGGGCTTGAAGGATACAGAAATCAACCTGGACGAGACTGCATAGTAGATACGGGAAACATGCCGATGAGTTCAGAGCACCGTGGTCTGACTTTTTCGAAAGAGTGATCGGCCTGGGACGAGGTCGCGTACATACTGGTGACCAGTAAGTAATAGATCACTGCTAAGAACGGAATTTGATCGTTATCCGAGGAGCCGGGGTACGGCCAGAGATCATCGTCTTCGTTCGCGCCAAGGCCGGCCTGTCCGTCAACAGGCCGTGCCACCTGTACCTCGGCTAACAGTGAGACCCGCGCCAAGGTCGGAGTTCTAATCATCTCGGCATCTGCAGATAGCTCACAAGCGAGGCGAGGCGTTGAGGAGCGCCGGCCGGCGCGGTTGGCGCCGCCGAGCCCGGCTCTTAGCGCTGTCACGCGGCGCCGGCGGTGGGCGTGAGTTGCGCGTCGGGAAGAAGCCCGATAAGGAGCTATCTGGATGTGCATCTACGGGGCTAGCCGCTCGCACTGCAGAGTAGTCGCGTTCGCTGACGGCAACGCCACTCAGCGACCGGCGAACGGCGGCGACCGTGGCGAGGGGGCGGTCGCTATTTGAAATAGCGACCACCCTTGGGGCCAACGGAGCCGTCAGATCGAGGGCGAGCGGCAGATTCCAGCGTTCACGTATGGCCTGGGAGCGTCATATGAGCCCCAGTATGCGGCCCAGCTAGCTCGAACTCTTTCCCGGTCGGAGAGCGTGGGGTGGCCGTCGTCGTCTTCGCACGCGCCTTTCACCAGTTCCGCGCGATGACGCCCCCGCCTGCTAATTACTCTAGGTCGGTTGGTTTAGCACCGTATCGCGTGATCTTCGCAGCAAGACGCGGCACAAAAGCAAGGGCATGGTAGCATCAGTCGCCGGGCCTCGTAGCGGTGGCCCACGTCATCCCAAGCTTAGTTGGGGGCAAAGGGGTGAGTTCGACGGGGTGGTCGGAGCACGCTTGTCGACAGGGCTGACAACCTGACGGTCTCCCTGCAGCAAGTCCGGTGTGACGGTCTCGATCGTAAATCCGGAGGACGCTGCACAGCGGGGTTGCCTCGGCCCGGACCGGGCTCGCACTCTTTCGAACCCACGCCCTTTTTGCTGCTCTGCTCCGTGGCCGACCGCCGGATCGCAGGTGGAGCGCGGAGCCAATCAGACGGAGGTGTTTTTGTCCGGAACATGATCTCGCGGCGCCGCCTCCAGCTTCTGTAATTTCTCCATGAGTAGATGTTCACGTGCTTCGGCGAGCGGGCGTCTGGACGAGCCCGAGGTGCGCGACTGGCACGGACGGTGAACGATTCTGCGGCTGATGATGCTCGCAGCTCCGCACAAGGAAACTCCTTTCGATCCACTGATCTATTCGTGCGTGAGTGCAAGGAGCTCAGCTCAAGCAAGGCGGAGACGTTCCGGTACGCCATGTTCTACCTCCTCGAGTCCACGTGCTCCGGCTAGCGCGCGGCTGGGCGAGCCCTTCTGGCTAATGTTCGTGGTCAACAGCACGGGCATGTTCGCGTTCGGTCTCAGCTCTCAACCAAGGCGCCCGCGCGGAGTCCAAGTTCGTACGTGGACACGCTCTCACGGACGAAAACAACGAGATGGTCCGAGCTGGTGAGGAGACTAACCATCCAAGAGAAGCGAGCGTGCATGTCTGTATTCAGTCGCCTGACAATACAATATGTACGACGAGCGCAACTCAGCACAAGAACCAATATTGCAGACATCCAACCAGACCAGTTCATGGAGGCAGCCAAACGATTCAAAGCAAAGCACCCTTGTGTCAGAATCGTCTTAGGCTTGTACCGGAGGAGCAAGCCGGCCGTTCACGCTGCGGGGCAGCTGCTTCTCTCATCGCCAAGACGGCGGCGACTGCGGCGATGTGTCAGGGACCTCCTCCGTGAGGCCGTCACGACTCGCTGGAGGAGCAGGGGTAGGTGACCAAGACGTACGCCCCCCAGTGTCGTCGCACGCTCAAGTTTAACGCCAGCTACTTGCGGCAGGGACACCGTCGCTAGCTTGCTGCGTTGTTCTGTTACCACTCGATTCGCCATACTTGCATCGGCGTAGCATTTCAATTTTGGTTTTCAGTTCAAGTTTCTCATCAGGAGCCAACGAGGCACGGTTGATCGCGACGCCGTCGCCATGAAACGAAGGGGCCGTGCTCTGTTTGGCAGCTCATTTGTTCCATAAGATTGTGTTCGGTAATTTCCATAAAAGCACCAGTGGTCTAGTGGTAGAATAGTACCCTGCCACGGTACAGACCCGGGTTCGATTCCCGGCTGGTGCATTCTTTTCTTTTCTTTCCTTTCTGCTCTGCCACAACTCTTTAGGAAATAAGGCAAGACCGTTAATCTACTTGATATTTTATTTTTCTGTTTCAAAGTTTACCGGAAAGTCTGCAAACTGAGAGGATGACCGACCCACTGACCCATCAGACGACGAGTCGTGCGAGGGTACGACGCGCGCCGCGCGGAATGGAGGCTTCATGTATGGAGCGGACTATGGGAAAAAGAAAACGGGAAGAATCGAAGAACAAGGGCACCAGGGAGAAAATGGAACGTTGGTGAGTAGTAATGTGATGAATGATGACGGGAACACAGACTACACAGTTGCTGCAAGTGCTTCAAAAATGCCAGGTCTTCTGCAAAGATGGAAAACAAAAGAAGCGTGTACTCTTGCATTTTATTTTATTTTTTTGAAGAATTCCCCCCTCATCTTCAAAGGTCAGAATTTGACGGGGTATACCGTCTTATATTAAAGATAAATTTTTTATATCAAAGATATGGTTGATGAGATCAGAACTATAGTTTTCTTTTTCTCTCCTGTCTTTTCGTAATAAAATTCCTCTTGGAACAAAGTCCACGGTCTGGGTGTTTCTGGACTTCGATTCTTCACCCTGGAAGCATTTGGACTAAGTCCACGTGTTCACATAACAGAACTGCATCTGTACATGATTGTATACTACATTACAGATGAACATGTTGATTATCTTCCTTTTGAGTTGGCATGATTTCCGTATCTCCAAAAGTTTTCTTGTACAAGATCTGACTCCGTACCTCCAACAACTTCCATGTTCAACAGCTTACTCTGATGCAAATGAATACAATCATCTGAGGAAGTATGACAGTTGCCTTATCGTTGCGTCTTCTGCAAACTGTTTCTAGGGGAGTAAATGAATTGAAAAATTAGCTAACATCCTTTTTTGCTGGAAATTGAGAAATAAACCTATACTTTACTTCGTGATAGGAGGAGCAGGAACGCCCAATAAAGATGAGCGCTTGCAAGTGAAATTTCGAGCTCACCTTCAGAGGTGAACAGTACAAGAGTCTCGCCGTAGCGTCATACTTTTATCCCTCTTTTATTTCCAATCCAAATATTTAGAAGCTTTATATCTACTTTTTTTAAAAGGTCAACGGGAGGGGGGAGATAACTCCCCACCTGAATTTTCTATAAGTCATAACGGAATGGCCCACTGGCGGCCCAGTACATGAGTCAAATTACCTTTTGAAAAGAAAGCAGCAGACTGAATTAGTTTACATGGGGACTAAACAAACGACACCAGACACTTGTTACTTCTTCATCATCAGGTGGAGCAGATGGGGGAGCGACGGTTCTGCAGAGCGAAAAACGGTAGCGACATACTTTTATCCCTCTTTTATTTCCAATCCAAAGATTTAGAAGCTTTTTTATAACAACATTCCTTGAACGACTCCGCAAAGTGCAGGTTGACCGAGGTTGTTTATCCTGGAAACGTGGGGTCAAAGTCCATGTTTCCATTGAAGTAAACTCAGTCTCATCTTCCAGCCATTCATTTAAAACGGAATCTAACATCAGTTGAAGCAGAGAGTTTAAAACCATCTCCTCTTACAGTAGCCCTCTATATAGTTTCCATAGCGTAGTGAGGACAGTAGGCTATTCTGCTCACCCACATCAAACATTCAAGACTCACCATGGAAGCTGCTCGGCTTGGGCTCAAGTTGCAAGTAATCCTAGTATCGTGTCTTCTTCTACCAGCATTTCTGCAGGGTGCTGTCACCACGGGCTCTGACGGTACCGAGTTTTTTATGTTTGAGCACTGTAAGGTCTAGGCATATCTTGGATATACAAGAGTTTTGTGTTCGTCGTGTATACATGGCAATGAACTGTTATAAGCCATGGGTGGCATTTTGTGTCATGGAGACACAATAATTGAGTCATAGCTAATCTCGTCCCTCAAATTCTAACCAACCCCATGGCTGCAGGGACGAGATTAGCCGCTGATGTGCATGCGCAATACAACAAGATCAGCCAAGTATATGGATGCAAGCCTGCAAGGAGAAAATTAGCCCCTTGGCAACCACCTCCGATCGAAAGTAAGTTTACATCCAGTTGTATTAACTTAGCGTAAGATGAAACTGCATGTCTTGTTCTATAATCTCGTCAAGACTGTTAATTTTCGTTAGAATATTAATCTATCAATTGTTTGCTAGTAGTTCTTTATGCTACTAATTAATGTAGCTTAATAAGTGATAAAAAATTAATGTAGCTTATTCTAAAATGAAGAGAACACAGGATATTATCTTCAGTCATGAGTAAAATGTATTTATTTTCAGGACGATATTGTTTCATCGTTAAGTTTAAACACTGTTAATACTCAACATTAGGAGAAACATTATCTGCTCTATAACGTGTTATAAGCACGGTGAAACTTTGTGACATTACAGGCCTCCTATCAGTACGGTAGGATATCGCGCCTCCAGCCCTCCACTAAGCAAGGCAGGCCAGGCAACTAAAAAATTTGTTACTTCAACAAAAGCTTCAAATGGATGGAAAATGAACATATATCATCAAGGCACCAAAAAGGAGAAGTTGATCGATGATGGCAAAAACTCGGCATATTGTACCTGTCAAAATAACAAAAGATTGTTGTCAAAGCATTATATAGCTTGCATAGTGTATATGTAATTTTTTAAAGTTGACTTGGGATTGTTTGAGGATCATCTAAAATCTCTTGATATTAAAGTATGAGCAATGCTACGACTACGTAGCAATTAATCAACAAAACACCCAATGTGCTGAATATAGGATGGGGCACACAACAGGCCGACCTGGCTGGGGCGTTTAGCTAGCACAAGCGTCGCATCTCCGGGACGCAGAAGTTTGAGATGCCGAAGCAGGGGATGAAGATACCTTTAGGGTGTGTTTGGTTGCTCGCTGACACGACGCTGGAAGATGTCTTCTTCAGAGAGACTTGCCAAGGAGAGTGACACCTCCTCTATGGCCTGATTGAACTTTGATTCAAATGCTGTGTCTGAATCCTCTGGAACCATCGTCGTACTTTGTTAGGGAGATGCAGATTGAAACGTAACCAGTTCATCGAGTACTAATCTCTCTGGCCAGCGATCCATTAAGAGCTTAATCGGTTCAGTTATCACTATAGTTGTCAGTCCAACATGAATCCGTTCAAAGATGAATCAGGGTTGAAGGATACAGTAATCAGCCTAGACGATATTGCACAATTGGTGCAGGGAAACATGCCGAGTTCAGCTTCAGCACACCGGCCATGGTCTGACTTTCTGAGCGCGTCTTGCTTCTCCTCTTGGGAAGAAGTGATCGGCGTGGGGTTGGGAGTTCCAAGAACGTGAATGGCGGGCAGTAGGAGATCCGAGATCACTGCCAAGAATGTGCACGCGCGTCCCGGTTCCCGGCGTGGCGCGTCGCGCTCACCTTCAACTGCTTCTTTGCGCCAAGGCCGACCGCTGCGCCAGGCTCCACAACCACCAACTTCTACACCAGCAAGCTCCAGCTAGCCACCTAGCCGAACCGATCACGTCGCCCTGCGAGCTCGTGAGGGTCGTGACCATGGACAACATGCGCCCCATGGACCTCGTCCTGTCCGTCAACAACAGGACGTGCCACCTGTACGCCGGCTAACAGTGAGATCCGTCTAGTCAAGATTCTGATTCAATGGCTTCTACAGCGCTTCCTCTCCCCTCAGTTGAGCATCTAAGACCGAAGGGCGAGGCGTCGAGGAGCTCCATCCGGCGCGGCTGGCGTCAAGCCCGGCTCTTGGCGTTCACGCCGCGGTCTGCGTGTGGGGAAGAAGTCCGACTAGGGGCTATCTCGATGTGCATCTAAAGGGCGAGCCGTCCGAATTGCAGATTAGCCGCGTTCGCGCACGGCAGCGCCGCTCAGCAACCGGCGGACGGCGGCGACCGCGGCGAGAGGGTGGTCGTTGTTTCAAATAGCGACCACCCCTGGGGTCATGGGAGACGTCGAATCGAGGACGAGCGGCAGATTCTGCGTTGTCGTATGTAGTCAGGAGTGTCATATGGGCCCCTAGTGTGCGGCCAGCTAGCAAAGGCCCAGGGAACTACGAGAGCACGAACGACGGTTGCCGTCGTCTTCGCGTAAGGTGTACGCATGGCGCCGCCTCTTAGCAGCAGTAAACGCGTGATGGTTTAGATCGAATGGTTTAGCCCCGCATCGCGTGATCTACGCAGCGAGACGCGGCACAAAAGCAGGGGCATGCAAGCATTTCTCGCCGGGCCTCGTAGCGGTGGCCCACGTCATCCCAAGCTTAGGGCAGGTACAATGGAGCTGTCTATGAGACAGTCTCATATATGCCACGTAATTTTCAGACTGCTTATTAGACAACAAATACAATGAGTGATTGTTTTAGTTGTCTAGAAGAAATATCATCTTCCCTCAATTTATGGGTGAGAAAAAGAATGTTTTTGAGTTGCATGGCAACTACAAGTCGTACAATGGTGTATGAGTCGTCTCATATTCCTAAATTTTAGGGCTTGAGGTGGTTGCCTCGCGAACA
>LAPY01002395.1:65230-85506 GCA_000970635.1 Eragrostis tef
CCCCTCCCTGCTCGAGCAGGATTCGCCACCGCCGCGGCGCTGCCGATTGCACCAAAGAACGGCGACGGCCTCCCTCCGCATCCAATCTTCCTCCTGTACGAGACGACTGCGGCGTCCTTGTACTCCTCCCTGGATCCTTCCATGGCGTCCATGGTTCCTCGGACCCCGGGTCGTCCGACGGCGAAAATGAATTGACGCAGCGAGTCTCGATTACGAGTGGGTGGACATGCTAACTGAAGCAGCTGTGAGCCAGAGACATCAAGTCAGCCGATAGCCGAAAGGGTCGCCGGCGGGGGCGAAGCCCAGGCGCTGTTCTCGTTGGATGCCTCTCCCAGTCCACGCGTCGTCCATCGAAGCAGGGTCCGCATTGTGACCTTTTGCGGCCGGTCCGCAGTAAATTTATTTCCGAAAATGGAACCGTGAGTAGAATGCGATGAACGATGATGGGAACACAGTTGCTGCAAGTGCTTCAAACAAGACGCGCAAAGATGGAAAACAAAAGAAGCACGTTCAGCTTCAGCACACCGGCCATGGTCTGACTTTCTGAGCGCGTCTTGTTTCTCCTCTTAGGAAAAGAAGTGATCGGCGCGGGGCTGGCGGTGCCAAAGAAAGTGAATGGTGGGCAGTAGGAGATCACTGCCAAGAACGTGCATTTGATCGTTATCTGAGGATCCTCGGCACGCCGCGCTCACCTTCAGTTGCTTCCCGGCGTGGCGCGCCACGCGGCCAGGGATCATCTTCTTCCAGCCAAGGCCGACCGCCGCGCCAGGCTCCACCGAACCGATCACGTCGCCCTGCGAGCTTGTGAGGGTCGTGACCATGGACAACATGCGCGCAATGGACCTCGTCCTGTCCGTCAACAACAGGCCATGCCACCTGTACGCCGGCTAACGGTGAGACCCGCGTCGTCAGAATTCTAGTTCCATGTCTGCAGCAGCGCTTCCTCTTCCAGAAGTTTGGCAGCTAGCCCGCAGGCGCGTGGTCGGCACCGCCTAGCCCGGCTCTTGGCGTTCACGCCGCGTTCTGCGGCTCGGGAAGAAGTCCGACCAGGAGCTCTCTCGATGTGCATATAACGGGGGAGCCGTTAGAACTGCAGATTAGCCGCGTTGGCTCACGGCAGCGCCACTCAGCGACCGACGGACGGCGGCGAGATGGCCGTGACCGCGGCGGGGGGTGGTCGCTATTTCGAATAGCGACAACCCTGTGGTCATGGAAGCCGTCGGATCGAGGGCGAACGGCAGGGTCTGCGTGGACCAACCGCGTGGACCAACAAACCCGGCCCGGGAGCGTCATTCGGGCCATCAATACACGGCCCAGCTAGTAAGGCCCAGGGAAATAAGAACACCAAGAGAGGACGCACGCCGGCTGCCGTCGTCTTCGCGTAAGGCGTACGCATGGGCGCCGCCTCTTACCAGCGCTACTGCACCGCGTGATGATTACTGATTAGGTCGACCGGTTTAACGCCACATCGTGCGAATCACGTCGCGAGTGGCAGAACAAAAGCAAGGGCATGATAGCATCAGTCGCGGGGCCTCGTGGCCCACGTCATCCCAAGCTTAGTTGGGGGCAAACAGTAGCGTAGCTAGGATTTTACTTCAGGGTATGCCGCGCCAAAGCTCCAACAAATAATTCGGTAAAGAGCTATAAATTTTGCCCGAACAATTCGGTAGACAAGTATAAAGTAACTAAAACCATTACAATACATTTAAGGATCACATCGATCATAACATACCAATGAGCATGATAATATATTTCAAATCAGTAAATTAAGCTGACAAGAAACTCAGTGTGGTTTCTCTTCATAATCTCTGCTACTTTTCATGGTAAAAATAAAAGAGGAGAAAGAATCAATTGAAAATTTGCTTTGATCACGGAAAGACTAGTCAATTGACAATTAACAATGTAATAGTCTCACACGTTTAACAATTGATCTAATTGTAAAGTGATGTACCTGTGCTGCTGCCGCTGCTGTGCTAGATTAACAATTGATCAGTGCTCGTATCGCTTGCCGCTAGGCAGGGGCGCAGGGCCAATGCGCGGCAAACACGGCCAGCGCGGCAGCGCCGAGCGAGTGGCTGGAGTCTTCTCTCGCGTGGGGATTGCAAGATCGGGACTCCGGAGGCGGGAGCTGCATAGCGCCGGGAGACTTCGATCTCGTCGAGAAACTTGAGCGGTTTAGCGGCGGCGCGATCTTTTTTGTTTTTTCGATCGGGATCATTTGTTTTCGTTACTTTCCTATTAGGTTCTGGGTTTGACTGGACCAAATCTGCAGGTATGCCGTGGCCCACCCGGCATACCCTGTAGATACGCCCGCAAAGGGGTGAGTTCGACGGGGTGGTCGGAGCACGTTCGTCGACAGGGCTGACAATCTGACGGTCCGACGCTGCACAGCGGGGTCGACCGGGCTCGCGCCCTTTCGAACCCACGCCCTTTTTGCTGCTCCGGTCGTTTGCCGTCTCTTTGTCTAGAGCCCGCGGTGGACGCCATTTTCTGCCTCCTCGAGTTCACATGCTCTGGCGAGTGGCTGGGGGGGGGCGAGGTGCGCGACGGCAATGTTGTGGAACAGCACGGGTCCAGCGTTGGCCACTGGCCAAGCCCCTGTCCGCAGCCGATGGGGCTCGCTCGGCAGAAGCAAAGTCTACGTTTCACTGATGGATTGGTGAGCGAGCGCAAGAAGCGCAGCTCACTGTCGAGCGTGGCGCGCCGGGTTCACGTCCATCCACTCCGTCCAAAGCACGCCGCAGCCAGGGATCATCTTCTTCGTTCATGCCAATGCCAGCCGCCGCACGAGGAGTCCACCGCCACCCACCTTCGACACGTACGTGCAACCTTAAATTTAACCACCCAGAAGCTCGTGACCATGCATATGTTCCATGAACAACATGCGCACATACGCTAGGATCCCGTCCTGCCCATGCATCAACCGGCCGTGCCACAAGCTCACCCCTCCTCTCCAGTTCCACCGGCGATCGAGCACGTCTCCCTGCTCACTTGCGAGGCTACGCCATAACGGTCCCTCGGCAAGGCGTCGAGGCGTCAGAGTGTCTCTCAGCAACCGACGGGCGGCAGCGCCATGCATGGGCAGTGTTGACGGCGGAAAGGTGTTCACGGCGGTGGTGTTAAGTAGCAGTGCGCGGATCAGTCGGCACCGAGAGCCTCATCATGTACGGACGACGCCAGCGTTGCAGCGACGCCCAGCTGGGAGACCATGCCGTTGAGACGCATTGCCCAACTAGTTTTTGACATTGGTAATACTGTTTATTATAAACATTATTTTTATTTTTCTTAATAATTGATTTGTGCGTTTTCTTTAGGTGTCAAAATCCTGGTGGATATGTGCAGGTAGGAAAAATAGCTAACCTATTCCTTAAAGAAAATCTTAAAGATTATGTAATCCTTAAGCCTTTGTTTACATAGTAGTGATA
Organism: Eragrostis tef; assembly: GCA_000970635.1. Lineage (NCBI taxonomy): Eukaryota > Viridiplantae > Streptophyta > Magnoliopsida > Poales > Poaceae > Eragrostis > Eragrostis tef. The sequence goes on from LAPY01002395.1 coordinate 68,656, forward strand.
TTTTTCATTTCCCTCCTTGGATTCTTATCTAATGACTCAGGACATAACCCTCGATTTGAGGATTATATAACAATCTAAAAACAATAAAAAAACTTCTCCTAAACTGGGTTTTTCCTTACATTTGTATGAGAAAAATCTGGGGTTATAATTCCTTACAATTCAAAAGTCCCAAATTCTATCACGTGTGAACTACATTAATCCAAATTTCTGAAGATTACTAATGCATTTTGTTTGTGGGATCAATCGTTGTGGACCTGAAATTTCGAGGGCCCAAGCGCCCCCCCCCCTCCTCCTTCCCAAAAAAGGCAAAAAATAAAAGAAAAATAAAATAAAAAGCACGTTTCATTGTCCGACTCGTGTGCTCCGAAGGTGCTATAAAATATTGAATGTGCAATGTGATCCATTGAAACCTTTGAATATTTAATTTGCAAAAAAGAACAAACCTTTGAATTCTACCTTTCTAATTAAGGATTGGTAGGGAGAAATCTTTGATCCTTCGGTCTCAATGATGATAACAAATGCAATCTTGTGAACATGCCCCCGCTGGAGTAGAAGGGATGGAATGTCGTTCGCATACATGAGATGGAATGTGAATATCCCCCCTTGCTTGATGGTACAACGCCGCTTGCTTTGGGAAAATGCACGGAATTGATCCAAAGATCAATATAAGTATCATTTTCAACTTCAGTATCATAGCACCAGTGGTCTAGTGGTAGAATAGTACCCTGCCACGGTACAGACCCGGGTTCGATTCCCGGCTGGTGCATATTTTTATCCTTTTTTTTTTGTTTCAGCTAGAAATCTCCCATGGTCATGTGCATACTTCAAGATACAGGCCACGGTCCCGCACTCTATTCTGCCGGTGCGAGCTGACCCAGGCGCCCTTGATTTATCGTCGACTTTGAATCACGGATGGAAGTTCGCCTCACTTCCTTGGGCAAAATTTGGCATAGCTTCAATACGCTAGCATAGCATTTGATGATGACAGCGGTGTCAATGGTTCACAAGCCAACCGCAACTCCGGTGCTGGCCGTGGCTCACGAGTCTATGCCGAAAGGAAGCAAGTCCGCAAGGGTTTGGCGTGTGCATTGCCAGCCGGTGCGGCGCGTGAGCGAGCAGCTCTGGTTCAGCAAGACCGCGAGGCATCGCATGAACGAGAGCTGGCATATGCCGGCGGCGCCCTGGACCATGTGTTCTCTCACCTGACGGAGACGCGCGCGGCGGCATGCATGTGCGGCAAGGCTGCTCTGAGGACGGCCTAAGCACCGGCGGCGCTCTGGCGAACCGCGGAAGCGGTGTTCTGGCGACCTCAGGGGCGTTCGCTATTCCAAATAGCGTCCACCCTGGGTGCCTGATAACCGTCCGATCGGGCTTGTGCGGCTTAGATTGGCCCATCGCATGTCGCGTTCTTCCCGCCGTCTTCCTCTTCCGGTCAGGCTCAGAGAAGCCGGGATGATCACGTCGCTCGCTGGCCGGAGCTCAGCCGAATGACGCCGCCGGCGTTCTGCCCGGACTCGTTATACGAAACTCCTCACCTCTCTACGCGGCAGGCGAGTCCACGTACGCGCAGGAACGGAAGAACGCAAGGGAGGGTGAACAGGGACGCCGTGCTTGTGGCGAAGCAACGCCTGGAGACAATGGCGGTGGGGTCGTAACGCGCCGCGCCGTCGTTTCGTTCAGGACGGCGGGCGAAGGTGTTTGTGAAAATGCTTACGTCAGAGAAACGGGCTTCCGCAACGCAGCCGGCGCCTCAGCTTAGCATCCCTCCCTCCGGCGTTTTGTGTTCCGTTCCGGCACGGCGAAGGAAGTCAAGTTGTCTTGGCAGCTGGTTTCTGTATGGGTGAAATGCCGGTGCAGCACAGGTGTTTCTGGAAATGCAGAGGCTCTGAGCTCCTCGTGTTTGTGGAAATCCCAGATTATTTTAGTGGGGAAGAAATGCTGTGGTTAAACATCGGACTTGTCGTGGAGAATAATACTTTTCTGCCACATTTCGTAATGCTGGTTTCAACCACCATTCCCACATTAGAGACATGCACATCGCGTGCACACATGAAACAGACTCCAGAACGATAAACAGAGTGAGCTAACATGGCAGGTAATCCTAGAGATTTAGAGCAAGGAAGTTTCGTGCGAATTCCTTCAATAGAAAACATCCAGCTGAAAGTTATTGCTTCCTTTCAGACCGCGGGGCCGCCGGCCGCGTCCACTCCATCCTCGATCTTTTTTGAGCGCTTCAATAAATATCAAATCCTTTTGTGGAATCGGATATCCAAAAATTGATGCTGTGCTGCCGTTGGAGATATGAATGCCATCCAAATTTGATACAGGAGAGCGTCGTTGCTAATTTGACCATGCAGATGTGCCAAATGCATTCACCGAGTAAAATCAATGCCAACCATATTTCAGAGGAGAAGAGTTGCTAATTTGACCATGCAAACCGGACAAATGCACCACACCCAGTAGAATAGAATCAATGCTACCGCACCCTAGCCGAGTTTTCATGCATCCTGCTGTGACATTGACGGGATTGGCCTCGCTCCGAAGAAAGGGTGTGCTCTGCTCTCGTAGCCAGAACAGAGAGCTCGAAGGGCAGAACCGTCTTTTGACGTGGTCGGCCGCTGTAATGTGCTACTCGACTCCTGCCCCCAAGCCAGTTAGAGTGTAGCAAGCAGTAGCCGTCTGTTCTTGTGCTTTGAGTTCTCCTTTCCGACGGGAGATCGAAGAGCGATGGCTGCCAACTGCTTGGCGCAGACCAACGCTCTATTCAGGAAAAATCTCGTGATCCAGGTGCTTTCTCTTTGATCGATCGATTGCTTCGTTTTTCTGGATTGCCGTGTAGAAAATTTCGTGTTTAAAGTTGCTTCTATTGTTCCAGCCTGAAAGATTTTCTCACATCTAGAATCTGTGAGGAATGTACCTTTTCACAGAAATTATGGTTTGTTATTAGGGTTTGTTACCTCGGATTTGAGGATGTGCCAAGTTTGTTTCTTTACTTCTTGCCTGAAGGATTCATTTTGGTGAAAAAATTGCAGTACTGCATGTTGGACACTGCAATTTCGTGGAATCGATGAATGCAGCTCATGTATTTCAAACACAATATTCAAATTTTCCAACCCAGCCACAGATGAAACCCTTGATGATTTCTTCTTACCTTTCGTTCATGTCAATCTGCAGAGACGTGCCTGCAAGACGAACTGCTGCCTCATCTGCTTCCCGTTCCTCGTATGCTTGCTGCTCGGAGCGGGTCAGATTGCAGTCACGGCGTTCTACCTCCGTTCAGTGGGAGCAAACGGGCCCAAGATGGACTGCGGCTACTGCGCCGCTAGTACTAATGCCAGTTTCATCAAGGACACACTTGGAGGACTCGATTGCCCATCCATATGCCCGCTGCCGTTCGCGCCGAGAGCCCCCCCGTTGCTGCAACTGCCGCCCGGAGATTCAGAACTTGGACCGGACGATGGTCTCTCGCAGTCCACCAATCTCCAGGGGTCTTCGATCAGACGCCTGGCATCATCCGCGGCGACGTTCCTTGTTACTGGCAGCAACCAGTCATTTGCCGAAAGTACGTATATCATATATGCATACATTGTTTCAGTAAAATTTAAGAGTTTCTTACCAGTTGCAATGTCCCTTTGCGACTTAGTATCGTTTCAGAGTTTCTTTGCAGTTGCACGGGATATTTCAGAGTATTTTTTTTTTTAATAACTGGTCTCTCTCCCTGATTTCTTTCAGGTGTCATGAGTAACATGTTCCCCAATCTTGATTCGCCGAACTTTACTGCTGACATCTCCACCTTGGCCGATTTCGCGCTGGTTGGTTCCTGAAGCATTGTGCTACATGCTCACTAGTTCAGTCATCGGTCTAACTTTCTGTAAAACGTTTTCAGGGTACAAATGCACCACGTTTTGAATCTCTTGGAGCAGAGGACCTTAGTTCTGATATATATGGATTTGGCCAACTTTATTTTCTTCAGGGCAGCTGCATGGCGAACTCAACACTTTCTTTTCCAGTCCAGGAAGGTAGCAGCAATTTCACCAAAGGTGAGATTCTTGATCAAAGATTTCCAGTCCAAGAATCTTGCAGGCACGAACGCACTGGAGTTACGTAGAGATGGTCAAGTAGCTATTTTGTATACCTTTCAATTTTTCCTGAAATCCTTTTAAGGAATGGAAAGCATGTAGTTGTTACTAATCGCTAGTTCCTGATTCTTGACATTTAAAATTTTAACCACGCCTTTTTCCTCCATAAAAAATCACTATATTTGGTTGAAAATGATCAGACTGTTTTTTAACTAAGAGGAAGGAATGTGACCAGACTGTCTACCTCTTCTGAAGAATGACAGGATTAGGTCCTGATAAGTCAAGATAAATACTGACAGTGTTCTTCAATGAAAAACCTGAAACAGATGCAAAATGTACTGAAGGACTGTTTCTCTGGAGTGAGAATTTGTCGGTCATGAATAATGAGTTGTATAGAGGTTACTACCAAGAGAACAACGAGACCAATAAAATTGCTTCAGGTTTTACCACTCTACTACCTGTTATGTTCTTTTGCTCCCACTTGATAACTTCAATTGATTACGTAATTGATATGATTCTGTTTACAGCATATGATTTCACAAGCTCAGATTTCAACAAGTTTAACTTGATTGTCTCATATAATCCAATATACAAGGGTCCTGATCATATCCCAATTCTTTTGATTCCACTCCCATCGATCTTGCTTCGACTTCCGCGCTTACTGAACCTGGTAACCATTTTTTTCCTTAAGTTGAAGGAGAATACAAGATTTCTATCTATCTTATACAATACAATATCTTTTACGAACACTTTGATATGACTTATGTCGTAAGAACCTCAAACTTCCTTGCCTTGTACAGTAGTTCCTGACTGTACCCCATAAAAAAGATCAGGTTCAAATTTACCTTTGCAACTTTGAATGTTATTTTAAGGTTAAAACCTTGTGCTGCAAAATGATATTTATCGAAATTCAAAACTCTTATCCATTCTACCACTTGTATATCATTTTACACTTTTACAGAGATCATTGCTACTTCGCAGGTCTCAAATGCCTACCTTCAGTTGAGGGGCAATGATACTAAGATGAGATTTGAGTTTGTTAAAGACATGCCTAGAGCTGCTCAACCTATGCCAGTGCCTGATATATCTTTCATATTGGGGAAGCTTCTCTTTGTATGGATTATAATGCTTCTTTTCCCGGTATGATCCGCTTCACTATTGATCCAACAGCATCTAGTAGATTGATACTATATACTTTTCCATTGTAGAAATTAATTAACTTGGAGAATATGATATAAACATGTCGCTGTTGCAGGTCATCCTCGGCAATTTAGTCTATGAGAAGCAGCAGAAGCTAAGAACTATGATGAAGATGCACAGCCTAGGAGATACATCATATTGGACGATAACCTATTGTTATTTCCTTCTTCTATCACTACTTTATGTGCTCTTCTTGGTTTTGTTTGGCTCCTTTGTTGGTAAGATGATACGATCCACAATTTTAAGAGATGTGCTCGCTTAATATTCCAAGTAAAAATGGTGTGTTGAAGTTATTAGCATTGCCCAAAGTGTTCATATTGCAGTTATTCGGACTTGTTTTTCTAATAACATTTTTTAGGTTTGTGCAAATATTTTCTTGGACTATTAGGTTTTGTGCATTTTGAATAATTTGAATGACTTGCCGTTGGAAATAATCACTTCTCTTTCTTGTTTTCCAGGGCTAAAGTTATTCCGGTTGAATAACTACAGAGTACAATTCACGATCTATTTTGCCTATATAAACATGCAAATTTCATTTGCTTTTCTTATGGCAACATTCTTTTCTAATGTCAGAACAGCTGCTGGTATGCTTCTACTCTATTGATATGTTCCTTCAGATGGTATAAGAGATTATATACACTAGTTACATGGAACCATTTGATGCAGTCACTGGATATCTCTTCACAATTGGGTCTGGCTTCTTAGGAGAATATTTGTTCAGGCCTGTTTTTGAAGATACTTCCCTCTCAAGTCTGTGCCGCCTAAACTTCTATATTATGACTCTTATACTCCTGGTACTTTTTTACAGAAAATAATTTTTTTCCTTTGTGCTTCAGGACACTGGACTACGCTGATGGAATTCTTCCCACCATTTTCTCTGTACCGCATAATCTATGAGTTTTCTCCACCTCCATCAGTTTTGTATCGTTCAGATTTTTCTGGAATACAGTGGAGAGACTTGAGTAATCGTGAAAATGGAATGATAGACATTCTCATCATTATGGTACTTGAATGGTTCGCGTTCCTATTGTTAACATTGTATTTGGATGAATATGGTTCCCTCCGAAAAGGCAGCTGTGGCTCATGCTTGAAAGGGAACGCTCAGGCTGCACAGGGGCAGCCCTTACAGCTTCAAGAATTTACAGCGTCAGTTGAAACAGGCAGCACTGATGTTTTCAGAGAGGTGCAAGCTCATATTGTATATTTTTTGTTCCATCCTTATGCATATATAAAAGATTTCCGACTTTATGTTTAATCAGAATGCTAGAATAAGATATGTCATGTGTTAACTCAACCTCTTTAATACTATATCCATCCCAAACCAGACACCCTCCCACAAAACCAGTGCTAGTGATGTTGTTTCAAGTTAGTTCTGCATGTATGTGTTTTTTCACTAAACCCCATTTCCTTTTCAGAGAGAGATAGTTGAACAACTCTTACAAGAATCAGATAGTAGTTACTCGGTTATATGTGACAACCTTATGAAAGTGTACCATGGAAAAGATGGAAATGCAGCAAAAATTGCCGTCAAGAGATTATCTCTTTATACACAGCGTGGGCAGTGTCTTGGAATTCTTGGTCCGAATGGTGCTGGCAAAACCTCTCTCATTGGCATGGTAAGCATGAATATATTTTAAGGTGCATAATTAGTAGTATGTAAAGAATGGTCCACGCTGTCAAATATTTCTCTTTACAAGGTAACGTGACTAATTTTAAAAGTGCATTCATATCTTATAAAGTAAAGAAACTCATGTTTCGAGTTTCATGCGCAATTCGAATTGAAACCAGACTTCCCCATTTATTCGAAAAAGGTTCTAGTTATATATTGTACGCTCAGTTATTAGATATATAATTGTCTTGCTACATCGCATTACTGAATTGGAACAACTCTTAATCTGACAACAGCTGACTGGATTTACTAAACCTACATCTGGCACGGCTTATATTGATGGTATGGACATACGCTTGGATATGGACAAAATTTATACAGGAATTGGTGTTTGTCCACAATTTGAGTAATGCTTTATATCTCAATATTTTTTTATTCTTTTTTTTGTTAAAAAAATCACATGAATATGAAGCTACTGGTTAAGGTGAACTATTCGTTAACTTGTGTTCACTACTATTTTTCGTTGATCATCTCTTCGCAGCTTGCTTTGGGATACACTGACTGGTCGAGAGCATTTGATGTTTTATGGCAGGCTTAAAAATTTGCGTGGTGCAGGATTGGCTGAGGTAATGCATGACTGGCTACTTTATATTCTGTGCGGGTGTATTTTTTTAGTTTTTTATTGTCATGTGCGGTGTATTGTGATATTCATTCTATGAATATATGATGAACGAAATACAAATGCAATCACTATATATGCACCACGTTAATTAAACTCAAGATCCATCCTGCTATTGCCATGTATATATTATTGTATTGATCTGGCACGTAACTCGATATATCTGAATTCTGAGCTTTTCTAAAGGAGCTGAAACATTTTTTTTCTTATGTACCCTTTTTAACATCATAAATCTCAATTAAAATTAGGTTACGGTAGCAATCAGTCAAAATTACTGTTTCTTTTCTCCAGGCTGTAGAACAATCTCTGAAAAGTGTACACTTATTTGATGGCGGTGTTGCTGATAAGCATGTGGCGAAATACAGTGGTGGCATGAAACGTCGTCTCAGCGTTGCTATATCTCTAATTGGCGATCCTAAGGTACTTGCATTTAACTACCTGTCCATAATATTGCAGATACAATAGCATCTGCCCTGCCCATCTAAAGGACTATATATTTGGAACATTTTTGTAGGTTGTTTACATGGATGAACCCAGTTCTGGATTGGACCCAGCATCAAGGAAAGCATTGTGGAATGCTGTCAAGTCTGCAAAACAGAACAGGGCCATAATGCTCACAAGTACGGTATATGACATCTAGATTTGTAGACATTTGTCTATTTTCACTTCAGCCAAGTCATCAGAAATCTTTCCTCCAACTTTCAGCGCATTCGATGGAAGAGGCTGAAGCTCTATGCGACAGGATAGCAATTATCGCAAATGGGAGTCTGCAGTGTATTGGAAACTCTAAGGAGGTACAACTTAATTATGCACGTTACTTGATTATATGTTCGCAGACATGACCACTCGATCTACGGTTCTAACAATGTCCACTCAACTTGTCTCCCCCAGCTGAAAGCCAGGTATGGAGGAACATATGTGCTCACAGTAACAGCTGCAGAGGGCGAGGAGGAGGCAGTGGAACAGCTTGTCCGTTCCATTTCCCCTGCCGTGGACAGGACATACCGCATCTCCGGGACACAGAAGTTCGAGATGCCGAAGCAGGGGGTGAGGATCTCTGAAGTGTTTCAGGCCATGGAGCACGCAAAGATCTGGTTGAACATCCATGCCTGGGGCCTGTCTGATGCAACGCTGGAAGATGTCTTCATCAAAGTTGCTGAAGAGAGTGACATATCCTCCGTTTAGAGGCGGGTATCCGGACCTGGTCGTTGGGATATATTTGATTAATGGATATCTATGGACTGATCCACCTCATGAAGTTGAAGTCAGCGGCTTCCACATGACTCAGACTGATTAATTCACCCCTAATTTGCTGCGTGCAGCTTGACTTAGTTTTGTCTAGATGACGTTGTTAGTGGAATTAGCGTAATAGTCAATTTCATCCTCAACCATTTTCCAAAGCTCATCCTTCAACTTTTAAAAGGTCCAATTTAGTCCCTGAACTTTGCCTGATGGGTTCAATTTCGTCTTTGGGGGACTGGTTTGAACCAAGTAACCAAATTTCAGGGACCGAACTGGACCTTTTAATAGTTAGAAGATAAATTTGAGCTTTAGACCAAAGATCAGGGACGACATTGACTAATCCGCAGTGGTCTTTTGAATGATCATAATATAGCTCTATTTGGATCTAAAGGACTAATTATTAGTTGAATAATTTTAGTCTATAGAGGATCAAACATGATGGACTAAGAAAGGACTAATCTTTAGCGAATTGTTAGGTGAACCATTAGTGTAGGCTTCAAACAGATACTTGACTAATAGTTAGCTAACTAACAATTAGTCAGCTAATTTCTAGTCTAGGACTAGTGGATCCAAAAAGAGCCTGCGAACATCCTAGCAACGAAACGAGAAAAATATCCAGATTAATTTTTTTTTGTGAAAAGAGAATTTTATTAATAATGAAGCATAATATATCCCTTGATTAAAAAAACATCCTGATCAATGCCAACTCCATTGATAAGAGACAAGAAACCTTGAAAGAGCCATAAATTCCACCATCTGGGATCATCATCCCGGACAGATATGCCACAGACAAAAACTCCGATCTGAAAGAACACGGCCATCTCACCATCCACCACCACCATCCTCATCTCCGACGGGAGAAAATTGAAACCTAACCCTTTCGCAAAAGAGGGGTAGACTGATATTTCACATGTAAATACGAAAAACTCGTCGCCGTCGAGCCCGTGACCGAGCTCACCGTCGCCTCCTTCACCGAATTCACAATGGGAAAACATTAATCCGACCAACATCCATATGAATGTCACCGAAAACCAAGATCTCACTAGCCCACAGTCATGGTCATGAAGAACCATGACAAGACGAAGGAGGAGCCGGAGTACCTTATTCTTCATCGATGATGGCGCCTTCGACTCACCACCACCGTCAAGACGCATCCTCTTCCAGTGCTTCACGCCGACGAACTTGACGATGCCGTCACCCTCTTCGACCAAATCACTAGAGAAACCTTAACCCTAACAAGCACCGCCGCCGCCGTAAAAAAAAAACCAACGCGGGAAGACCTACCTATCTAAACCAATAAGAAAACAAATGGGACATCGGGGTGCCGGGTCTTGACTTCTTCCGAGTCGCCGCCGCGGCTCCTGTGCGCGCGTACCGGTTCGGTCGTCTAAAAATTATTGACCACGACCGACCCCTCTAATCAAAGACAACGTACGGTTTTCTTTCGCCGAAAAAAAAAACTCGCCGAAAAAAAAACAAAACATTCAGATTAAATTATAGACTTGACTATTATTAATGAACAAAAATTTCTCAACAACCACTTAAATACAATATACCTGGATCATTTCTTAAAAAAAGATCAATTTTAGATTAATGTATCTATTAGATTTTTTTAAGAATGTCTAACTGAATATCCAATTTAGTTTTTTCAAAAAAAGTCTAAATAATACTTTTGGCTGAAAGCTCAAATTTGTCCCTCAACTATGAAAATGTCCAATTTGGTCCATGAACTTTGGTTGATAGGTTTAATTTCGTCCTTCAGGACTGGTTTGAACTGGGTAATTAAAGTTAAGGGGCCAAATTACACATTTTGATATTGAGGGACGAATTTGAGTTTTAGACAATAGTTGATGGATGAAATTGACTATTACACCACGGAATTATAGAAACTCTCATTGAAGTGTTATAACTAAATCGTCAACTAAAATTGAAGAAGCCAGACTTCATAAATGAACTGTCTTCCAATGTACCTTGCTGATCCATAATTCCATGTGAAGCCCATCTCCACATGTGGCGAGGACGTGCATAATTTATCTTCGCTTCAAGTAATTAAAATTATTAATGCAAAGGTGCTATACTTGGAACAACAAATAGCTATGTAATACGTTGACCATCATGCCCTCCCTAAACAAAACATACTAGAGTATTTCCACAAAACCATGTTTAAGCCTCATAGGCTAACTGCTACGCAGGCAGCTAATGGATTGATAAGGCCTTGTTTGGATACAAAATACTTTTGATTTTTTGTAATAATTAACACTATGGTTTTGCAAAATACTTTGGTTTTGGGAGGTATGGTAGTTTTACAGTTTTAAAAACCATGGTATTGCTAAAAGTGCAATCATTTTAAAGTTTTTAAAACTCTAGTCCTGAGACTCCTGGCCTCTCTCTTTTCTTTTAAACCATGGTTTTGCTTGACACTGGTTTTTAAAACTATAGTTTCCTAATACTTTTGTTTTGTAGAACTCCAGCACCCAAACAGACCCTGAAGTGTTACCATCACCGTTTTAAAGGCTAACGCCCTGGCAACACACTGTAAACGCTGCAAGCAGATACCGTGGCCATGACATGGGCCTATTTATACGCTCATGGTCAAGGCATCATTGGGGTTTGACTCCAAGACCAGCAGATTCATGAGTTATTCACCACTCAATGAATCAAGTCCACAAGTTGACCATTAGCTTGGATTATTCATCGCCGTTCAGTGACCAGCAGCACGATGTGAAAAGGTCTTCATGTTTGACTCCAAGAAAGCACATGTTTGACTCCAAGAAAGCAGCCAGGTATGCGCCAAAAGAAGAAGAAAAGAAAGCAGCCGGGTCATCACGTACGCTTGCAGGATGCTGGTAACTAGAAAAAGAAGGGGTCACGTACGTTCTCACGTATCTCCCAAGAGCTAGCTCTAGCCAGAACCACCAACCATCTTCGCTCTCTGTCCATTCATTATCTGCAATAAATCGCGCCATGGCTGCCTCTCGTCTTCGCGTCCCGTCGCCGACGGTCCTGGTGGTCGTCCTGTCGCTTCTCCTGCTGTTGCTGCCGGAGTCTCCGCACGGTGCCTTCGTCGTCGTCAACAACGACGGACCACCCAAATGTGAGCTCGCGCGCGCCACGCTCTGGCGCAACCTACGTACCCTAGCACACAACCTTAATTTTACGTTTGTTTCCAAATTTCCATTGTGTATGTACGACAGTGAACGGTGGCCAGCCAGACGTGGTGCTCATCACTGACGGTGAGAAAGGCGAGGGCCATCGGGTTTCACCGGTGCAACTGACACCGAGGCTACCTCGCCGTTTAGCTGGTGTGGAATGTAAACAAGTGCTAGCTGCTATAAGATGTCGCGATTTATGCCGGAATTCTAACGTTTATGCGTTTCATTTCTTTGGCAGCTTGGGACGGGACCCACCCGACTCCAATCTCCGGAGGAGGACGACCAGACAAGCCGAGTATATATCTATAAACAGATTATAATTGCGAATAGGATCTCCCTGTACACACAAGTGATGAGGGAAAGAGATTATTATTTTTTAATCATTGAGTTGCATAATTATGTTCTGGCACGCTTAGAAACGATAATATGTATGTCTCTTTAAAGGATGGTAGAATGACCCTTGATACAGATGTATTATTCGACAATACTTTTATTAATTGGATCAACTGATCGAAATGTCTTGCATTTTGTTCTAAACAGTTGGCTACTTAGACCGTGGGTGCTAGCCAGGCAACTAAGCATGGTTTTGTGCCTCCGACTTGTTCTCATATTAGGGACTTGAACCCAATACTTCCAATTACATCTATATGTGGTGGACGTGACAACCTTTCAATTCAAGCTATAGCACCTCCTGATTGTCGACATTGGACTTCAAAAATGGGGATCCAACTTAGAAATATTACCTATATTCGTGCAACATAATATTGCACAGATTTTTCTTTAAGAACGTGCATTGCATCCATTTCATTAAGAAAAAGAGAGTCTGTTATAACACACACCACTGTGCTTCACCCGGCTAGTGAAGCAACCAAGAAAACACACACACCGGGACAGGGAGCAAGGATTAGTCATTCAGTATGGAACACAACTTAGTAACTCCACCTACTTACAACACACCAAAACTAAAAACTACTCAAATTAAATGTTTATGGACAAGTCACCTTTAAGCTTTTCAGAAATGAAATACAATGTTCGTCTGTACACAAGTCGTCTTCTGATGGTTTGAACAGGCATATATATGTTGTGGCAGTGTCACATTCGTTGTTGTCTCACATTTGAATTGCTAGGTGTCTCTTGTGAGCCAGGCGAATGCAGGACACCCCAACATATTGGTGTGCGTGGAGGCGCGCTTCTTCGCCTTTGCCCACACCATCCCCTCTGAGTTTTCTTCAAGCCTGATTTCAATCGATAGTCTTCCCCGCTTCCTCCTCAAACTCAGCCCATTGTTACACACATCAGCCCCTTTGCCTTGCAATCTAGGCTCATGTTACGTGTAGATACCCGTTACTGTTTTTTTTTCTCCTTTTGCTGCTCAGCATCGTTGTTTTACATTTTAAACCTTGCTTTATTGTTTTATTTTCTTCTTTTTAATTACGTGTTTTTACCATTTCTTCAGTAGAGGCTTTTTGACCTTACATTTTCACTTTATCTTTCTATTTATTTGCTTATGCACTAGTGGAACAACACACATAAAAATAAAGGAACATGATTAAATATACTGTAGTAACAATGTTAATGGTCTGTTAGAGAATATGTTACAGATCGAGCTACGAGAATATATAATCATGCAAAGATGGTATACTTGGAACAATAAAAATTATATGTTGACCACCATGCCCCCCTAAACAAAACATATGAGACTATTTTCACAAAACCATGTTTGGGCCTCATAGGCTAGCTGCTAGGTACACATGCAACTAGCGGACAGTGTCACAGTCACCGTTTTAAAGGCTAGCGCCTTGGCAACACACAGTAAACACTGCCAGCAGCTACCATGGCCATGACATGGGCCTATTTACACGCACACGCTCATGGCCAAGCATATCCGCTTGCCGTATTTTCAAGGGTCAGAGCTAGAGTTATTTAATACAAGACCAGTAAATTGAATTATTGGCCACTCAATGAATCAAGTCCTCGAGTTGATCATTTGCTTGGATTATTCATCGCCGTTCAGTGACTACGGCAGCACGGCGTGAAAAGGTCTTCATGTTTGACTCCAAGAAAGCAGGCGGGTCATCGCGTACTCTTGTTGGATGCTGCTAACTTGAAAAGGAAGCAGCCACGCCAGAAACCACTGAACCATTTTCGCTCTCTCCAATGTCTACAAGCTGCGCCATGGCTGCCTCTCGTCTTCGCATCCCGTCGCCGGCGGTCCTTGTGATTGTCTTGTCGCTTCTCCTGCTGTTGCTGCCGGAGTCTCCGCATGGTGTTGTCATACCCCATTTCTGGAGCACTAGTGCTTACCGTACCAGTCTCTGAATCAGACGCTGATACGAACACTTACACAGAATGTTATCACAGAGTCATCACTTACATAAATATTACCACGTCTCATAGAAGCCTTCATACATAAAAAGTCTTACAACATATGGCCAGAGGCCTTATTATTACAGCAGACATCATGCTGACAAGCTACAACAGCAGAACCACTTAAACACTACTACAGCGGAAGACGGAAACATGACTATCACAGGCATCTTGAGTGCGGACGGAACCCTACTCTTCATCACCATCCTCCTGATACTCAGGTTCTTCATCTGAATGATTAAAGCAAGAGTGAGTACATAAGGTACTCAGCAAGTCCTAACACGAGGGGTAAATAAATGCAAGGGGATAACCAAGGTATAGGCTGAGGGTTTATAATCTGGACGGAAAGCTAGTTTTATGCCGGGGTTGTTTGTAAAACAAAACAGTTTCCAAACTACTAACAGAATATCAATGGTATTTAGTGGGGTTGTTTGGCCCTGGGGGAGACAAGGTCCATCCCGCCAGTTCCCAAGTTTTAATGCTGGCAAGAAACCAGCGCATGGTTCCACACCGGAGTATTCCAAAAACACACCAAGAGAGTAACTCACACCATTATACTAATCATTGTGTGGCTCAAGCTTTCGCATTGTCCATTACCGTGGAACACGGCTATCCGGATAGGTTTTAACTCTGCAGAGGTTGTACACGATTCCCCACAAGGTATACCTATCCTCCCCATCGTCATGGCTTGGACAGGCATACTAATGGTCCCGTACCTACTTGGTGTCACCACGGCACCACCACGGAAATACTGCAACCAGGGGCTTCACAAATATCATCATCATCATTCAACCAGGGGCTTCACAATATCGTCATCATCATGTAGAAAGGCCGGAATAATCACCATATGCCGGATCCCGACGCCTGCTATGTCGAGTCTTCTCTTGACTTCCGTTGCAACTCCTGCCCTTCAGGTGGGTACCGGATGAACACTATAGTAGGGTGTGGTTCCAAACCTTTCCCATTCAAGGCATGTGGTTGTACGAAGGGTGCTAGACAAGGCGGCACATGAACCGGTCCTTATTAGACCAAGCAAGCATCTTCAATAGCTATCCTCAAAGGAGGAGTCACATCCCAGAGATAGCCCTCCCTTAATTTAACAATAGTGGTTCCTAGGTTTAACAATAGAATAAGGATAAGCAATATCAAGGCATGGCAATCAACAAGTACTTGGGATCATACTAAGCATTTAAATCATATTTGAACATTATCCATAATTATTTCTAAACTGGCTCTAAGTTGGATCATTTGCAAACATAGGATCAACATGATCAAAGAGGGGTTAGAACTTGCCTTCACCAAAGTCTTCTTCCTCTAAGTCCTCGTAATCCGGATCCTCAGCTCCTTCCTCAAAAGCTTGTTCTTCTATTAAAAGTAAACGATCGAATAAATCTACCGATCAAACAATTTAACTAATCAAGCATATAAACCAAATTTCAAACAATTTAACTAATCAAGCATATAAACCAAATAAGGACCAAACAGAGACCAACAACAGATGGTTCTGGTATATCAGATAGGTCATGATTTTAGATGAATTTTGGTGAAAGAATCGCCAAAATGGAGCTAAAACGAAGGAGATATTGATTTTACAAGTTTGCAAGGGTGAATTAATTAGGATTAAGCTAAGTAATTAGTCGTAGGCATAATCCTAATTAATCTGAAGTAAACAAGAGTTGCAAAATGATCAGAGGGTCATCTAGTATTTTTAGGAATTTTCTGGGAATCTTCTGTTATTGGAAAAGTGCTCGAATAACGTTCTGTGTGCAACTGCTGTGTGGACTTAGCGTTTACAGAGAGGGCGTGAGACCGACAGGTGGGACCACGGAGCGGGTCCGCTGCGGCCTACTGTTTCATGGACTAAGTCCACGTGCGCCGTGAACCGGGCGGGTTTGAGCTGGCGGTCCACGGTGCACCGCGTCCGTGGACGCGCGCTGACTCGGCCAGGGGAGACCGGGTCGCGTGGGCCCGCGTGACGATGTGGCACGCCACGTCGGACGGCGGCGCGGCTGCAGTGCGCGGCCGGGAGACGACGACGCGCGGCGGCGCGTCGCCGGAAAACTCGCCGGCGGCGGCTACGGGCCACCATTTGCAATACGGAAAAGCTCTACGGGCTCTACGCACGACGGAGAACCTAGCGGGGCTACGCATTGACGTCGGGAACGACGGTAGCGGCATCGCAGGCTCGCCGGAGTGCGGCGGCGCGACGGCGCGCGAGGGGAAAGGCGCGTGTGTGCGGTCTAGCACAAGTTTGTGCTGCCGCGCGCGTGCGCGCGGGCACGAGGAGGGCAGCGCGCACCTCGGCGTGGCCGGGCGCGGCCAGGATGCCTGCTGGCGACGAGGTCACGCGGCGGCGGGTGATGGTGCTCGATGCAGAGCACGCGCCCGTGCGCGGGGCAGCTAAATAACTAGCGCAAAAGGAAGAGGGAAGGGTGGAGATGCTCACAGTGGGCTCGTTGAAGGCGGAAAGAGACGGAGACTCGACGTCGACGTGCGGTGGCCGGAACCCTAGCCCACGGCGAA
>LAPY01002396.1:0-19978 GCA_000970635.1 Eragrostis tef
ACGAGAAGCTAAGTTAACATAACAATGAGATGAAAATGATTCATCACAAAGATAAAGATGAATAATAAAGCGGAGAAGATAAAAGAGACAATGCATATAAATATGATGCGGAGGAACTGGCTTAGACAAAAGGTTTGGTGTAATAATACATTGAAATAACTAAATAAAATTACTGAGCAAGCTTAAGGATAGGTACAACGCTACACGTAAATAGTCTCAAAGCCCGTCTCATACAGCGTCACGTAGGATTTTTGATAAGATGGAAGAGAGAGAGGAAACAGAAATAGACGGTTGTTTCACGAGGCAACCACCTCAAGTGCTAAAATTTAGGAGTATGAGACGGCTTACACAAAAGTATGTTATCAATATTAATATTGTTTTCTTGAAAACGCAGTAAACCTGCGCTTCATTAATATTAAGAAGAAAATTGGGACAAGAACCCCAATACGACACACACTACCCACACACTCAATATTAAAAATTTTTCATTCCATAGTTCATGCAAACTAAGAACAAAAACATTGAGCGTTTGATTATATAAATCTTCTTACAGTTAATCTAGTAGTTTAAAAGATATCACCCACCCCTTGAATGTGTTACCTTTGAGAATATCGAGCTGATTAATTATGGGTTAATCTTAAGTTCCAATTCCCCGGAAAGTGTTGCAGTGATATTCAGAAGACTGTAATTTGATAAGAACCTCACTAGGTCACTTGCATTCAGTGAGTACACTAACGATGTGTGGATGGATTACATAAAACGTTAACCTTTCTGTACCTTATGCATTGTCATTCAAACATTGAAGTCGTTTGTAATAAATCTTGATTTACTGCTTCTGTAAGGAAAAGTTTCTCTTCCATTTGTATATTTAGTCCCTGTCCACATTTTCTCATGTTTTCTTTTGACTTGTTTCAGGATAACGGTTCAGAAATTGAGGAAGTCCCTCATGAGAAGGTGAATTTCACAGAAGAGCTTTTGAGCAGCACGTCATTTGCTCGCCAGTTGGCAGATCAGATGACTCTAGCGAAAGCATATGCCATCCTTGCAAAAGAGCATAGCAATCTTCAGCTTGCATGGGAACTTAGTTCCCAGATAAGGAATTGTCAAAGATTGCTATCTGAGGGGGCTGTTAGTGGTAGAGCCATCACTCAAGAAGAAGCCCATCCTATAATAAGCCGGCTAGCACGGTTAATATACAAAGCACAGGACTCTCATTATGATATCAGCACAACAATAGTGACATTGAAGAGCCATGCCCTCGCACTGGAGGAGCGTGCGAAGGCAGCAATTGTTCAGAGTGCTGAGTTTGGTCAGTTAGCTGCAGAATCGTTACCCAAAAATATGCACTGCTTAACTGTGAAACTGACAGAAGAGTGGCTTCGGAACCCGATGCATAGGAGTCGCTCAGAGGAGCAACGGAATTCCACACGTTTGGTGGACAATAACCTGTATCATTTCTGTATATTCTCTGACAACGTGCTGGCCACTTCAGTTGTTGTCAATTCTACTATCTCCAATGCGAATCACCCTCAGCAGCTTGTGTTTCATGTGGTCACAGATAGAATCCATTTTGGCGCAATGTGGACTTGGTTCCTAATAAACGACTTCAAAGGTTGCACTGTTGAGGTCCTCTGCATAGATGAGTTCTCATGGTTGAATGCTTCTTCATCTCCTCTAGTCAGGCAGCTAGCTGAAGTGGAAACTCAGAGTTACTACTCAGCCGGTTCAAAAAACATTGAAAGAGAAATAAAATTTCATAACCCAAAGTTTGTTTCTCTGCTGAACCATTTGCGGTTCTACATTCCTCAAATACTCCCCAACTTGGAGAAGGTGGTATTTCTCGATGATGATGTTGTGGTGCAAAAAGACTTGACACAGCTGTTCTCCATAGAGCTGCATGGCAATGTCATCGGAGCAGTGGAAACCTGTTTGGAGTCATTTCATCGGTATCACAAGTATCTAAATTTCTCACATCCAACTGTCAGTTCCAAAATTGATCCACATACTTGTGGATGGGCTTTTGGAATGAATATCTTTGACTTGATAGCTTGGAGGAAGGCAAATGCCACATCAATGTATCATTATTGGCAAGAGCAAAATTCTGACCTATTGCTGTGGAAGACAGGTACGCTTCCTGCAGGTCTTTTGACATTTTACGGCCTGATGGAGCCGTTAGACCGCAGGTGGCATGTCTTGGGTCTGGGGTATGATTTAGACATAGATGACCGGTTGATTGAGAGTGCTGCTGTTGTGCACTATAATGGAAACATGAAACCCTGGCTGAAGTTGGCTATTCGCCGTTACAAGTATATATGGGAGCGGTATGTCAATTTCTCGCACCCATATGTTAGAGAGTGTATGTTGCATTAGAAAGTCTGCAATCTGTGTTCACCTTTCATGTTATCACATACCATTGGAATACTTCAATTCCCATGAGGTTGCTTTCAGCTCCTTATTTAAGGTATCTTTCAGAGGTAGAATATATACTCAAGAGACAGCATCAAAGAAGTCAACTATTAAGTTTTCTTTTTGGGTGGGGGGAGATTCATTTTGGGGTGAAAATAATTCCTTTGCAGGTTTTTACATACAAATTGGACTGGAAATTTAGCAGTCTAACCAGATCATCTGGATAGATATTGTAAAAGAGATACAGTTGTTGGATCAATGGGTCATTTTTTTGAGATGTTAGGAAATGCCAATTGCCAGTTCAGCTGCAGAGTCACTGGTGTTACATTCTTTTCATAGAATCTTGTTTTATACTGGTGAAGATTCCCCTTTCTCCTTGTATAAATATTTGTTTTCATATTCGTACAGTATGAACCCAGTTGAGCTGGAGAAAAAATGGAAGGAATTGAAAACCATTTTAATGTGTAGAAACTGAGTTGCTCATAATCGATTGCTATCACTAAACTTTCAAATGACAGTTTTTTTTCCTAAGGTTGATCTGTTACATTTGAATTGGCTCAATACTAACCTTTATGTTATGACTGAGACCGCAAAATGCGTTGATGTTTCATCTGTTGTTTGTGGAAAAGTTTTATACAAATGCGCATAACCTTAGGCCTTGAGTTGGAATGAGATGGTCAGATAGAGCTATGTTACTGGCGTTTCTGCACGTAGGCCTTGATCTATTACAGTATTGTAGATGGGAATTTTCACATTGCGGACATCTGTAAGTCCAGTCGCATAGAGCTATGTTACTGGCGTTTTTGCACCAGACTTCAGCCTCCATTTTTTTCGCCCAAGAAAAAAGGACTTCATCCTCCATTTTTGGGTTGGCTTTCTTTGGTTAAGTCCTCGAAGCAAAAATACCAGCAGTAACACTTCCAGATACCCGTGGATGCTGCAGATATTTCACCCTACTTCCACGAGCAGCATTTGATGCTGGGTGACAAGTGCGTGACTCCGCGCTGAGGGAAAATGAAAATGTAAGTAGATGATCCAGATCTGGTCGGCAGCGAACATCGAAAGCTCACTTTTCATCTACTGCCAATTGCATGAAGTGAATGGCAAGACATCTCATATGTTCCAGCGACAAACTGGCAGCTCCGTACCTGGAAAGGCTTCAGTCGTGTGTCCCCGATTTCTGCTGTTACGGCAGCGAATGGTACCACGTTGCCTAGTTGTCCCCATGTTCAATTACAACTTTTGAGTTGTGAACATCTGTTGAATGATGATTGTGAGAACAGGGCATGTCATTGTCGTCATTTGCATCCCGAAAGGTGGCATTGCAGATAGTGAGCATACATTCAAGCAATCCGTTCGCTTTGTTCTGTGGTGGAACTCAAAACTTGAAAATCGAGCGAGTACTTAGATTTTCTTCGTCTCACTTGATATTGTTCTCTTTGTTGACAATGCTTTAGTTTTCTCCCGAAGAAAAAGCCTGTTTTTCTCAATACTGCTGCTGCTTGAACCAATATAGAAAACCGCCCCTGTATCGCTATATTTTCAGAGAACCTTAAACAAATGTGCAAAATTATGTCGGTGAATCAGTGATCAGCTCTATCCCCTGCACTCCAGACCCCATTAGCTTTGAAAATAGGAGCATTGATACCACTGGATCCTGACATATCCAATCAATTACGATCTGGAACAGGACTTGAGCAATCAGAATTCAGATCAAGGGTTAGTCAAGAGGTTGGCCTTGCCTGTTTCCAGTCGAAATTTATCAGTCATCAACCACGTTTCTGTAACCTGACGACCATGAAGGACGTAGACGCGAAGACTGAAAATAAGCTCTAGCCAATTCTTCTTTTGGATGAATGTGCTGAAATGTTCCAAGTGAATGGAAAAATTCGCATACATTGCATAGCAGAAAATATGCGCAAAATTAGAAGAACAAGGAAGCTTCCAATGCGGAAGATGGAGTCTTGTCCTTTTTGTCGGTGTCTCTGTTGTTGAGCACTAGTTGCAACGATCACGGTCAAAGTGCAGTCTGGTGGCCGTACGGGAACAAGCGACCTCTTGCCTACTTGTACATATACTGCGACAACTGCATCGGAACTGCGCGTCACTATTGTCACCATGAATACCGATATGATAAATGTTTCGAGGAAGAAAAACGTCCCAAAACTTTTGCAGGGATTCAAATCTTCATCAACTTTTTCGAGGCAATTCTCATATTAAAATTTTGCCATTTCCATGCCTTATACTTGCATTGCATTGCGTGCTTCTATTCTATCGTATCAAAAAGACGTACTCCATTAATTTTTGCTTTTTTTTTCTTCCATTTGGTTAGGACGGCGTTCTCGTACAACTATCTTTTATCCCCACGTGGACTGCAAGGTCGCACTCAACAACAATAGTATATAGCAGCCTTGTGTTGGTTGCAAACTATTGTATCCATCGAATCAACAACCATCTTTGACAGGATATTTGTTTTTTCTCCAACACATCGCCGTTTCAACACCCTAGATCACTATATCTGTCAGATGAATTTACCTCCAATTGAATGGGACGAAATCTCATGAATTTGGGATAGGATCAAAATGCTATTGTTCCAACACCGAGCTAAATGCAAGCCTGCAACAATAGATGTACAATTCATAATTCTTGACGAGTTCAATATAAACTTAGTTCATTGAAATTCTTCAGTAAACAGTTAGTGTCACCTAATTCTTACGAAAGTCTGAGAACTCAGGTTTACTTGATTGATTGGTTCAACTTCGGTAATGTTCGATTGGGTACACCGGTCCTCTGGAATGTTCTAGAACAATTTCAGGGCGAGTACTTATGTTAGGAATGGTAACTAATTGAATGGCCTGAAAGTTTACAAAATCGGTTAACCATTAGACCTATCAATTATCATCATCACTAACTGTATACAAAAGGAACCTTTTCATTTTATACTCTTTTTAGTGTGTAGGCAACGTTAGCTCCAACCAAATAACCAATAAGTGGAACAACCTTTTTAAGAAAAGATGGCCGCAATAATGGCGCCAATGTCAACGTGCAATTGCCTCACCCTTGTAGTTGATGAGAGAAGTGTCAGTGCCGAAATGCATCATGCGATGTTTCTGTTGAAGGTAGTTATTCCATTGCACCTGACCATTTGATTCTTATTTCGAAACAACAGCTCTTGAACTTTTTCTGTTTTTGCTTTACAAAAACCTATGTTCAGTTAGTTGAGAGTTTAAACAAGTTCCAATATGTGTTTCCTTTTCTGCCATATTACAAGTGAAGATCTGGTCTTTTCAAAGCGTCCAGAACTGCCCAACCTAACCAGAAAAGGGCTGGTGGGCATGCATCTTCTATCTATTAAAAAAAAAAAGAGTTTAGAGGTCCGATGTCTCTCTAAATTTTCATTAAGAAGAAAAGACCCACCAAAGCCTACTGGGCCGGGCTCCGGCGCACACACAAAACGGCAGTCCAGGAAACCAACTGAGCTGATGCTCATCCGCCCTTCTATCTATAAGTACCGCATAGTTGCTGAAACCAAGCGGTCTCGAACCAAAACAAGTCGGAGCCTATCAGATTCAGGTTGAAGTACCTTCTGACACTGCTGATTCCATCTTTATATCGTTCGAGCTAGCCCCATGACTTCTTGGTCGAGCGCAGCTCTTGTTCGATTTCTCTTTCTTTGATCGAGCGCAGCGAGAAGCAAGTCTGGCGAACCTTGTGCTAAAATTCCTTCTTTTCTTTCTACAGCACAAACAGTACATCTATCTTTTATCCCCACGTGGACTGCAAGGTCGCACTCAACAACAATAGTATATAGCAGGTTGCAAACTATTGTATCCATCGAATCAACAACCATCCTTGACAGGATATTTGTTTTTTCGCCAACACATCGCCGTTTCAACACCCTAGATCATTATATCTGTGAGATGAATTTATCTCCAATTGAATGGGACGAAATCTCATGAATGTGGGATAAGACCAAAATGCTATTGTTCCAATAGCGAGCTAGCTGCAAGCCTGCAACAA
The DNA here is from genome assembly GCA_000970635.1 of Eragrostis tef. Lineage (NCBI taxonomy): Eukaryota > Viridiplantae > Streptophyta > Magnoliopsida > Poales > Poaceae > Eragrostis > Eragrostis tef. Next base: position 6,427 of record LAPY01002396.1, read on the forward strand.
TAGATGTACAATATAAACTTAGTTCATTGAAATTCTTCAGTAAACAGTTAGTGTCACCTAATTCTTACGAAAGTCTGAGAACTCAGGTTTACTTGATTGATTGGTTCAACTTCGGTAATGTTCGATTGGGTACCATTATTTCGGTAATGTTCGATTGGGTACACCAGTTTGAGAACTCAGGTTTACATGTTATGAATGGTAACTAATTGAATGGCCTGAAACCTTACAAAATCGGTTAACCATTGGAGCAATCAATTATCATCACCACTAACTGTATACAAAAGGAACCTTTTCATTTTATACTCTTTTTAGTGTGTAGGCAACGTTAGCTCCAACAAAATAACCAGTAAGTGGAACAACTTTTTTAAGAAAAGATGGCCGCAATAATGGCGCCAATGTCAACGTGCAATTGCCTCACCCTTGTAGTTGATGAGAGAAGTGTCAGTGCCGAAATGCATCATGCGATGTTTCTGTTGAAGGTAGTTATTCCATTGCACCTGACCATTTGATTCTTATTTCGAAACAACAGCTCTTGAACTTTTTCTGTTTTTGCTTTACAAAAACCTATGTTCAGTTAGTTGAGAGTTTAAACAAGTTCCAATATGTGTTTCCTTTTCTGCCATATTACAAGTGAAGATCTGGTCTTTTCAAAGCGTCCAGAACTGCCCAACCTAACCAGAAAAGGGCTGGTGGGCATGCATCTTCTATCTATTAAAAAAAAAAAGAGTTTAGAGGTCCGATGTCTCTCTAAATTTTCATTAAGAAGAAAAGACCCACCAAAGCCTACTGGGCCGGGCTCCGGCGCACACACAAAACGGCAGTCCAGGAAACCAACTGAGCTGATGCTCATCCGCCCTTCTATCTATAAGTACCGCATAGTTGCTGAAACCAAGCGGTCTCGAACCAAAACAAGTCGGAGCCTATCAGATTCAGGTTGAAGTACCTTCTGACACTGCTGATTCCATCTTTATATCGTTCGAGCTAGCCCCATGACTTCTTGGTCGAGCGCAGCTCTTGTTCGATTTCTCTTTCTTTGATCGAGCGCAGCGAGAAGCAAGTCTGGCGAACCTTGTGCTAAAATTCCTTCTTTTCTTTCTTTCTTGGTTTTGGATCAGTTTGTTAAAGGTGGGAAAGGTTTGTTTACAAAGGCATGACTCAACTGCTGCAAACTTATCAGGATTGTACCTACCGTTAAATTCGTGCCGCATGGCAGTCTTGCATGTAAAAGGGCCTGTGGTGGTGGTTATCTATCAGGCGGGAAGCGCCAAGCCTATCACGCGGGAAAAACCCTTAACCAACCACCAACTTACCTTCCAACCAAGCCCTTCGATCCCGCGCTGCTGCTGGGTATATAATCTCGGTCCTCCCCTTACTTTGAAGCCTACAGCTCCACAATTAGTTTTCCTGTAATTAATGGCAAGAATCCAAAAGATACTGTTTTTTCTTTTTCTTGTCTTTTTTCTGCTTTTTCATGGCATCGAAGCTACGCGAGGGAAAGCGATGCTGCCCACTCTGCCGCAAAAGGGGGCGGCTTTCTTCCCCAAAATGACAGTTCCACCATCAGATCAGGGCCCAGCATGCAGCAGAATTCTGTGGAGAGCCTGCTTGAGCGAAAGCGCCTTGTGCCATCCGGCGCTAATCTTCTACATCACTAGGTTAGCGGGACCTGAAGAAAGACTAAGTCCGTCTGTCGAAAGCTCAGTTGTTGGTTTGGTGATACTAGTGCTTTCTAGTGTTTGAGTTGTTCAGGAGTCGTTATAAGTCAGATTACCTCATTGTAACGCAGGTGTCCCCTGCTTTCCTTATTTCCTTTTTTCTTGTATGAACTTTGGCTTTATTAAAATAAAAAAGCTGGGGGCAGCAATGTGTTGTCCCTGTACTACGTTCGGGGGACAATCAGAGTCTCACAATAACCTTCCATGCACAATCGACCTTTGTTCTGCTCCTCACAAATTGTATGGGTCCTGTCTAGGTGGGCATATTGAGCACATGTAGTGGTACTGTCTTAAACTGAAGATCATTCATGAACATGTGTCCATACTCTTAAGCACTAACCTTTCTTCTACCCAATATGTGTGTTTGAATTGTAGATCAAGGATGTGTTTTTTTTAGTATAATCTTGGCGTGTCTAAACTATGGTGCCTTTATCAACACGCAAGAGGGGAGTATTCCTCTAAACAGGATGGACAATACGATGATACAAAACTCTGCATGTTCAAAAATAAAGGGGGCTAATTATAGAATTATCCATAAACAACTCTTGAATAGTACATATCCTCCTACAGCTCTAACACGCAGTAGGGACATTTTTTTCGAACAAATAACACGCAGTCGGAACTCACGAGTTCCAGCTCATACTCCGTCATTGCCCAAAGACGATTGGCAGCTTGCTGCGCCCCTGGCAGTAACAAGATCTGATTTCTCTGAAAAGGTCACTCGGTGCAGATGGTCACAAGTCACACTTTATGACATGACTGGGACTGTCTTGTGATGGCAATGTGTTGCTTCCGATGTACATTAACCATGATGAGTAACACAGGTTACATGATTACATCCCATCTCACATGACTGCAAAAAATGCTGAAAGTACTATAGGAATGAAGATGAGTCAGGACAGAAATTTATTGTTACCTGAACTAGAGAAATCTGCTCGAGAAAAACTATGAATATTTTGTATCTGCTAGACTGCACCTTACTTCCTTGATTTAGAGCCTACTATGACAATAGTGTGGCACAAGGTCTTCACCTTCAAATCAGTCAAAATTCAAACAATCTGACGGCAAGTACTGTATTCATAAGTTTGACCTAACAAACTTACAACACCCTTTCATAAGTTTGAGAGATAAAACATATATCACTTTATTTATGATGCAACAAACAGTCTGTCATTTCATTTGTAATTCTTCTGCCGTTGGAGCCATTTGTTGGGAGCTTATGTAGGCTAGTCCCCTGGTTTTTAGGACAACATTTTTAATCTAAACAATTTGCGTTTGGCATCAATAAAAGAACGAAAGAGAAAGGGTAAGGTAGAGTTTGCTTAAAAAAAAAGAGTAAGGTGGAGTTTGTGAGAGAGAAAAGATTGGTCCAACAAACACCATGGATAAAATAATCAGACAGGATCGTTTAAGGGTCTGATAGGTTGATAAGCAGCTTTCTCTGTTAGCCTAGCGAAACATGTAAAGGTAATAATTATATTCTAGGACAATGTTGATTACTTCCCAACATAGGCATGAAACGAATTGGCCTGAATTATTTCCCAAACTTGTATGAAGTACCATAGCTGGACCTATTCAGTGAAATGCCAGCGTACCAAATCAAAATACAAGTAGCCCTGCGTTCTGACAAGGAATACCAGTGGTAGGCAAAGATCTAACATTGCTGGAAACATCAGTTGAACCAAAAGTTGCAGGCATCGCAAAAATGCCGGGATAGCCTAGTAGCTCAGCACCACAACATGACATCCAGACGCCTCTTCCTGCCAATGATCGATCCCCTCCAACTCCAAGTGCTGGGTGAGAAAGGACTCCATATCCTAGAATCCAAGCACCAACTTGCAGCCAAGTAGGACCTGTCGAGCTGGCAGCCATTTCGACATGTGCACCTGGCGCAAATGACAATCGTGTCATCGTCTTTGTCGCCGCCACCACGTCGACGTTGGCTTTGATACCTCAGACAACGAGGCCGACGGTGCTGTCATCGTCATACCACACCCACCGAATGAATATACACTGTGGGCTAATACCGTTGACAGACAGGCATTGTGTTTGGGGTAGCTGAAGCTTACCTGTTCTGACATGTCCTATGAATCATCAATTGGCATCAACAGCACCAGTGTCACAACATTGGAACATAAATTTATACTAGTAACGGCAATGAAGGCAATATTTACACCAATAAAACCATATTGGGTATTTCTGGAGATAGCACAACCATTTCCACGACTGGAGATATGTACAGGTCTACTCTAAAGCTTGGGGTGTATGTACTTTACAATAACGGATACTGCTACCTACTGTATTCACAAATTGTCGCCTCTGTACATGCCAGTTATGTTGCCCATGGTTCATACTTCATGTCTTCGTCTGATGAATGCTTCTGCTACACAAATATGTTACACCAACGTACATTCTCCTTCATCTGAGTTTAGGAGCCAATGACGGTGAGCGTCGCGAGCCGGTGGCGTCACTTGAGGATCTGTGAACTGACCAAATGCGTTCAGGATCCGGTAAGACCTAGGTTACACAGTGCTCTTGGTCTGAAGAGACTGCTCAAGAGAAATCTAGTAGGTGCCTCTTGCGTTGGTGATTTTAGGTCAGGATGCCCTTTAACTTGAAGCATGGTCTGGCCTATCTCCATGCGTATGGCTTCTAGCCTCTTCAGCTCAACAGAGTTCCCTGAAGCATCACAGACATAGAAAGTGTTGACAGCTTTGGCGCCCCTAGTTGACACTTCTGCCCTTGAGACTGTCAAGCCATTCTCACGGAAGATGCGTGTTACATCTGATAAAAGGCCCACTCTATCACTAGTTGACAATTCCAACTTCAGGCCCTGCAGAGGATTATTGCAGTCGATCAATATTCCACTAACAACAGCATGCTGCCAATTTTGCATCCAGTCAAATCGAATAACAGATATATGTATTTAGTTGTTCAGATAGGGACTTGAAAGTGTGATGCATCGCTGCACAACGTAAATTCTAGTCGGAGAGTTGGCAATTTGAATTGTATGCCACACTTTAATGTTGAGTCACTATGATGTTTCAGTCCTTTTGCTCATGAGAAAGAACATGCCATTTTCTTCTATGTAGGGGCGTATTTTTTCACAATTAACTCATCCATGCCTATAATTTAACTAAATGCAGAAGTAGCATAAGTGCTCTTAAGAAATAAAACAAAGGAAATAAAAAGAATCATGTAAGAGCTGATATAACCCAATTACCTCGGATACTCTCCGTTCTATTGCTGCTTCAAGGCATTGGATAATTCGCTGTCTGTCGGCCTCCGAATTGATAGGTGACCCGTCAATGTGCCTAATGTAATATTCCTATTCGACCATGGTAATACAGCAAACAAAAGGTTACATGTCTGTGCTTAGAAATAGGAATTAGAGGCACAATATTGTGGAGAGGTACCTGGTAAGCTTCTGGCCCCTCGGTATCCACACTCGCATGAAAAACCACATATTGCATATCTGTTAGAGTGCAAACTGTGTCGAAGAGAAGCTTTGGTCGATCCTTGCACCGAACTGTCACCACAGAATAATCTACCTGTAGCCAAGTAACGACAGAAACCATTGGCCTTGGTTTGACATTCGTCCTATCTTTGTCATACGTTTTATAATCCCCATCCTCAAGCATCATTTGGTGCAGCCTCCGCTCCGTGTGGCTTATCCCCATTGAAACCATTGCTGTCTTTGCATCTCGGCTCCTGTTACTCCCCTTGAACACATGGCAAAGCCGCTCCTTGATTCTGCCAAGCCTTTCTGAATCTGAGATTGCCAACCCTGACTTACTATCAGTGACCTGCAGAACCGCTGCTGCTCGTTTGTTATGTGTCCACACCTCTGCATTCACCACATTACACTCCAGATTTGTGAGTACGGCGCTCACTTCAGAGAGAAGACCAGGCCTGTCAGTTCCAGTTAGCTCAATCAAGGTGTAGTCAGAGGAAGACTCCACACCAACAGATCTCCTCCGCGAGGGATGAAAGCAAGAACCAGCCCCAAGACACTGCACCGAAAGAATGTCAAATTCAGCAGACTGAACCGGACCAACAACAAAACAACGAGGTTAACCATTACCTTGTGAATGTGATCTTTTACCCTATCCAGCACAGACTCATCCATTATCTTCTGCCCACCTTGATCAGTCACATTGAACACTGGCAGCACAGACAAAACAAGAAATTCTTACAACATTTTTCTATGCCACAAGGGATTACATGAAACAGTTGCAAAAATCACTTCCTACCATCCATGAACCATCCCCCATCCGAGGATATGTAGGCTTTCTTGACAATGAGTCTGAGTTCAGTAAGGACCTGAACCACCTCCAACAGTATGCCATACTTGTTGGCGCTATCGACCTGTACCATTCAAAAAAGGGAAGAAAAACGGAATATTCAGCAAGAAACAAGAAAACATATACACCAAAAAAAAAGTCCAAACTTTTGTAAAGACTCACATGAATAACTGTAGCATTTGCACATGATGTGTTGTCAATCGTGACCCTGAACACATGAATCATTTGGTTAGAACTTTTAGCAATAATCAGCCATCAACTTTGCAAAGTATCAAGCTAAACGAATGCTGAAGAAGTGCTCCGTTTTCTGAATGAGACAAGGAACGGTTAGCACCTTGGAGGGTTCATCTTTTGGATGAACTTCTCGTACTCGTCGTCACTGTCCCACGGAGATGAAGCCGCCTCCCCATCTGCTAATGCTGCTCCATCCGAAAACACCCGCTCAGAATTCAGAATCAGACCGCAATTGCAAACAGCAAATGCAAGAAAAATAAGGTTGCATCCAGAATGATGATAGTTCTACGGTAAACAAAAAGTTAAAATGGAGTTGTTTTAACAAAAAAAATGTCGAATTTGACATTTCAGGTGCCACATGCATACAATCCAGTAACAAAACTCACTTTGCTAAGAAAGAAAGACGGGAAAGAAATGAGTTTTTCGATGTTTCCAAGAAACTGACGGCGCAAAGGTCCCAACGGCGCCAAGAAACCAGGGAATTTGATAACAGCAAAGCGCACCGTACTCCGAGAACGAGGGAAACCAGAATATTTCCGCCCAAAATTACCAAAAACAGAACGGCGAAAAGGGGAATCAGGAACAACGCGCGGCAAGAAGGAAGGCGATCCCCGCCTAGCCTCAGCGACACCAAAGAACGAAAGCAGAGCACGGAGTCGGCGAACAAGGGAGACGAAGCAGAGGGGTTGGTTCTTGGCTTCACATACCCATGCCTGACGATTTCAGCGATGACTGCAGCCACCAATCTTGCGAAGAACCAAGAGCCAGCCTCTCCCTCTTCCCCTTGCTTGGTCTCTCCCCGTCCGCTGTGTGCTGGAATGGCAAGCCCCTCAGAAAGGCCAGGATTTTTGCCTGCCTTCTTCCTCGAACGGTGAAACGGCACACGCGCCCCAACCAAGACGCCCCCAGGCTCCAGCTGTACTCACGCTCTCCTGCTGAGATATACGCGATGACGGCGGCGAGGCGAGGAGTCGCGTCGCTTGGCTCCGGGCCCACCTGTCATCAACGTAGGTTCCACGCGTCTCTCATTCACTGGTCGACGGTTCTGACGCGGCGAGGAGGAGCGCCAGCCCCGTACTGTACTGTACCGCACCAGAGAAAGAGCCGACGAACCCAGCTGCGCCGCCGTTGATTCTGTCACCAGCGGCTCAGATCGAACGGGAAAAATGTCACATGATCCCTGAACGCAGCAATGGTCATGTGAACAGTGCACGTGGGCGGGGTGGATGACTGAACGGCTGAGTACATACGGCCTTGGCTACTTTTGGCTTGCGGGTCAGATATGGTCGGGTGATCTTTTCGTATACATTGCATTACAAGAGCTTTTTGTCTGGCATTGGTCTAGTCAGATATAGGATGATTTAGATAAGAATGCAGATTAGGATATAGAAACCACAAAAGAAGCCACGGCAAGGAAGCCGCCATCAGCCGTCTAATATATCCAAACCCTTTAGCTAAATTTTTCTACGTATATATCATGAGAGTTTCTTCACATGGCGTGATTTTCTATTTTACCATGGAACATAATACAAATGAAGTCTTTCACTAATACTTATGTGTGAACATCCTTTTTTAGCCCCTTTGATTGTGTGACAACAACCTCCACATTTCTCATCACACCAAGTACTGGTAGGCAACCCGTTCATGCTTTTGTTTGTCACCCTTATCATCTTTTGACGGTATCAAACTATTTGAATCTCCATCATTTCCTTCAAATCAGCTCAAATAACTTGTATTGGGTTGGTTGAATTCGGTAATTGGCTCACACACAATTGTCTTATGTATGAGACCGATGGACTAGCCTCGAACGGTAAGCTATATCGCTAGGTTGAACCATGTTAACATGAAATCCCAATCATCATGACATGTGGAAAATATGGAAAATTGATCCGAGCCAACATAAAAAAAAATATCATGAGTACTTGCTTAGAAAGCTTACATGGTGAAATTAAACTAAACATGTTCTAGAGACTTAATTCTTTTGCAAATTTATGGCAACAAGAAAGCATAGGCGAGAAAAATTGGCAATCAAATAAAAAAAATGAACGGCTGAGTTGGTCGATATTGCAGTGTGAACTGTACTGGCGGGCTACTCAATCAAAACATGGATCACCAAAGGGACAGAGTAAAGCAATGGAGCACGTGTACCCATGGGAGGCTGCTAAGCAAAGAGGGGCGGCAAGCCATGCTAAAATGCTAAGATAACAGGAGTTGACGATAGTTAAGTTGAAGACCTATTTGGAGTTTTGCTGTCACCTTTGGTGTGACGTATGATCCATCGGTTTCCGGCCTTAATATAGTACATAATTACTTGTGGGATTGTTCATTAACAAGTTTTAAGATAAGAATGACGGGTCACGTGTGAACTCAAACTCGATTATATGACTATCTGATGTATGTCACATATTATCGGAGAGTATCTATATGTCTTCTTTGTCATGTGATTTACATCTTCCCGACATCGTCAGTCAGATATGGATTCCAGCCCCACTATCCAAATTACCTTACTATTTCCTTACAATGCTCATATCTACTCTCTAAAAATGTTCTGTTGAATAAGAAAATGTTCTGATTGAAATATTCAAAAAAATTTTTTGGGGGAGAAAGTGTTTCAGTCATTTCTTTGATTTCTTCAATAGATCTAGTCACATAGAAATTAAATATTCTCATTTGAATGCGAAGATCTTTTAGCGTTAAGAAAATGTTTTCAAGACGTGTACTATTCATTTATTCTGAATATGTAGTAATCCAGGGATTTGCAATTCAGTCACCTGAGCACTATTCGGCATCTAATTCTTTCCCTAATGGCACGAGTTCATTTCAGACGAGAGCTTGCAATTTAAAACGCTTTTGAGTGCAAGAATACTCCCAGAAAAGGAAAAGAGTATATATGTTCAAGCATAATATTTGGCACTCTAAAACTTAGTATTTTTGTTTACAGGAGGCAACTTTAGAAAGATTTATATAGTGTTATGATTGATCCTCGGGTTCTTCAAAGTGTTCCTCAAAGTGATCCAGCCCAAATATAAATACTGATCTGGATCCAGAGTCTAACGTCTTGATCAGCCCAGCTGCAATCAAGGGAGATTTTAGGGTGAAAGCGTCCGAAGTGGGGCAGCTTGGGTAGTGGACTGCGGCCCAGAATGATGTGTTCGAGATTTGCTTGAGGCTTTGAGCAAATTATAATGAAACGTGTTCTTCGAAAGAATTTTATTTTGTGATTACTTCGAAAGAAAATTATGACGAAACCTTTTTTTTCGTGTGAAATATCATGAAACGTTAGAGCAAAATCAAGGGACAATTGGTTACAATATTGGAACTTGGACCCCCGGAACGCCGGAAGTATGGTGCAGCTAAAAATTAAGTTTTATAACTATATCACAAGAAGGGACTATTTTCTTACAAAAAGTTGGAATAATGTCATGACTCATATCTCATAGTGACCGCGTGCACACACAAAAAATAAAAGAAGGCCACTGAAAAGATCGGTAGCCTTTTTACACACTAGAGATTAGTCTATGCCTGTTAATCTAATTAAAAAAATACAAAACCGAAGGCACCTTCCAGGAAAACATCAGTCACTGGAACTTATTCTAAATATTGTGCGGATGAAAGGATGAACAACCGAGATGAACTGCTACCAACCACCTTATGTGTACGCAAATCTCAAAGCATAATCCAAGGGCCCCGGAGGTGCCTTCCTCAGGAATTTACACTCCCCGTATTTTGGCCTTTAATTTGGTCTCAAGCGATAGCTAATTGCAAACCACTCGTCCATGTCATCGAGATGACAGGAAGATTTGGGCCTACTGAAAAACATAATTGCACGCCGGCTTTCTTGACCGTACGAAAATGAAAGGGCCAAAGAAATATCATTATCAGGAATCTTTAACATTAATTTTCCCTTATATATTATTCTTTTTACAAAAGGTTAATTGATAATAGAAAAATAAAATATAAACTTTTTTTGCGATGAAATAAAAAATAAACTTTATCTAGATAACGTGCAACTTTATCCCCTTGCAAAAAAAAACGTGCCCTTTATCAAAGACAAAAAGAAAAGAAATCCATAGTACTTTCACCGTGTGAAATGAGCGTCAGGTGAAGCAATCTGCTGTTCAGGTTGGACCCTATTTGTGGGCTAATAAATATCCAATCTGTTCATAAAACTTAATTCATTGCAAAGTTCGTGATATATTATAACTTTATTAAGTATCATGTCATTTAGCTTTGGACCATGTTGTCGGCTAATATATCTCGCATCACTCAGTTCAAAAAAAAATCTCACATCACTTCATAACAAGAAGAGGAGAAAATGGGTGTTCACACTCATCGATATCAACGTAAGCATACACACTCTCCACTCCTCTGTTACGGTACCTTTTTTACCTCTTGATAGGTAAAAGGTTAAAAGAAATCTCAACGTTGATTTATTAAACAGAAGAAGAAAATAAGAATTCAGAGGTAAACCGACGCATGTTTACGCAAACAAATTCCTCCACCGCTGATTCTTCGCACCGCGTGGCGGCTGCCTCCTTCCGATTCTTCCGCTTGCACCCGATGCATTCCTTAACTCAGGCAACTGATTCCACAAATCATGCGGATATCAGATATGGTGCCGTATTTGGAGTTGTACGGTGTGTTATTTGCAAAAAAAATTACGTCTTGTCACGATGCGCTGCCACTTTCATGGCACCTCGACACATTCTGATTGTTTTTAATTACGTGAAAGGTGAATAAAACATTGCATCTTCCCATATGAATATGTTTTTTTTTCGTATCTTCCATGTGAATACGTTAATGGCACGTTTTGTACCAAAATTCTGCCTTGTTTCATGTGAAGACTCTGATTGATTTTTGCGTCCAAAGAAAAATAAAAAGGGGGCATCCACATGTATCTGGACGTTTTCTGCACCAACATGGATGTGTTTCACGTACCAGCGATGAGATCACATTGTTGATTATGTTACATGTCAACTGAAAACAAAAAACTTCCGCCAAATGGATATTTTCTATATTAGAAACAATTTTGCCTATAATCATGGGAACTATTACCTCTTAAGAAGTAAAAGGTGTCTGATCTAGTTAAAATGGACGGCTCACATTCGTTTCGAGGTACCGTCAAACTGGCCTTGTATAAATGTCTACGGGAGATACGTACCTTAAGATCGACGGAATCGTTGCAAGCATCTTTCTGTCGATGAACTAGTTGTGTGCCACTAAAATAATAAGCAGCTAAGCAAGTGAATTACATTGTTTGATTTTTTTTTGTCGTATGAGCATGTTTCTGTCGTATGAGCATGTTTATTGTTAGAAATTGGAGTCCAAGTGGATAGGTTCCATCACAATGAACCTAAGGAAGTGAACTGCACGCTTTGATTTTTTTTCTTGGACTTTAGAAGTTTTTTACTTTATTTGTTTCTAGGGAGAGACATACTATACAAAGTGAATTCAACTTGGATTATTTTTTGTACTTTTTCAGTAGCCACTATATTTTGATTAAATAAGGATGCTCAAGGAGACGATGTGTGCATAAAAGATAGTATATAAACAATGTAGAATATCATAACTAAGAAGAATATTTATTACTACTTACATTTATGAATATATAATTGTCCAAGTGCATAGGCAGAATGATGATTATTTTAAAATGGATTGAGTATGCTGATAATGTACTGCATGCATCTAAAGGAAATCAGGCTTTTGCACAAAGAAAAGATCTATCAACTAGTTTTTGAAATAATTGAGAAATATTCAATCATTTTTTACAAGAGAGCACAATGTTCTTATTTGGAGTTAATTTACAAAACCATAACTATTTAGTCTCATATTGCAAGGGAACATAACTGTTGCAACCAGTTTCACAGAACTACAACTTTAGTTTCAGTCCCAAATGTCTGCCACACAAAAGTGCATAGGGCCCATAGAGAATGACAAGTGGGCCTAAGACTAAAACTTGTGGTTTTATGCAACAAGTGGCACAAATAGTTGTGGTATTAGTGAAACTAGTTTTAAAAGTTGTGATTCATTTACATCAAGGAACCAAATAGTTATGATTTTATTTTTATTTCAAGAGCTACCTATAAGGCCCTTGCGCCACTGATCCTGTTTTGGAAATCAGAGTCAAACGGAGGGCTCGTTGCGGAGTATTTAGACTTCAAAACGGGCCGGGTTCAGTGACGTAATTGGCCCTTTTCTCAATGTTCAAAAGGTGAAGATCACTTGGTCTCTTAAACAATTTGTTGTCTCCTAATCCCAGTCACATCTCATCAGACATAACAGCATACACTGCTGATTACGTTCATTTGGCATTCAAACACGAACCACATTAAGTTTTCTCAGAATGAAACCGGTCGGTGAGACACTGACAGTGAAGTGAGCCTGCACGACAGCGCGCCAGTAATAAGCAAACGCAAATATCCTGCTGCAGTATGACGAGTTTGAATATTCGTCACACTTGGCGTAAGACTGAAAGCACCTGGAGGTTACAGTAAATTCAGAGGAAACAGCTCAATTCCAGGGCCGTCCCTGCACACGTGCAACCTGTGCGACGGCACAGGGCCGCTCAAATTCGAGGGCCCCCATCTTAGGCAGAGCCTTTCGGAAACTTGCTTTGTGTGCGACTCCTACGTGCAGTTGCTTCATCGTCTATCGTACTCGATCTGAAGGCCTGCTTGGATGTAGCAGAACATACACAATCGGCAACACGCAACATCATTTGATTGCTGGATCGTCTACCTCCCGCACCTCTCTATGCCAGTACCACAATAGCTCCCGCCTGACTTTGGCCATCGTGCGACAAACGCGGCACCGGAGCAGCCGCGCAGGGGCATGCCATCTCTCATAGCGGCATCAGATCTCATTACAAATTCATCGCGGCATAACTCCAATGGTGATATCAGGGCCTCAATCAAAATTTTGCACAGGGCCACGGAATTTTCCGGGACGGCCCTGTCAATTCTAGAATGAAACGGGAAGAACTCTTCTCTCCAAAACGGAGCCTCAGATTAATTAGCATCGACAAGCATGGACAAGGTGTCAATTAGGTAACAGTACACTAATACGGACTCATTTGAGCAATTATCAAGCAAAGACAAAACGTATCGGTTGCAAATTGCAACTCACGCCCTGTCTTGCCTGCCAAACCCCGACGACGACGAGGAACCGCCGGCGCCGGCGCCGCCTTGATGGCCGTAACCCCCTCTCCCTCCCATTGCCATGTGGTGTTGTTGATGTTGTTGCTGTTGCTGCTGCGGCGGCGGCGGCTGCTGCTGCGTCGAGCCGCCGTACATGGGCTGC
>LAPY01002396.1:23326-36677 GCA_000970635.1 Eragrostis tef
CGGGCAGAGCAGGCAGCTGATAAGAAGAACGCTGTTTGCTGTAACCAATTTCTGTTTGCTGTAGGAACAGAACAGACAGGGATCTACGGAGAAACTAAAATTTTCCTCGAGGAGTGTGCTCGCCACAGCTCGAGCGCGAGAGTATGGTGGGGAATGGCGGGTCCGTTGGATCGCGCGGATAAGAACGCATCCAGGTGTGAACGTGGTGCGCCACCCGCCGTTCGTTTCCTGATAAGTATGTGCCACCTGGCGATCGCGCCGCCGTGGACGGGCGCCACGTAGGACACATCCGGGGCGTCGCCGTGGGCCCGGGAACACGTGGGACGGCGCCCCATCCGTGAGGTGCGCAAGTGGCCGGTCTGCCACGTAGGATGTGCACTCGGACCAGATGAGTACAAATGATGAAGCAAGCACAAAAGAACAGACTGATGCTGAATTTGCTGAGAGTAGGGAGAGAGGGAGAGAGATGAATTTGCAGGACATCACTGTTTGTTCGCTTTTTTTACAGGTAAATTTGCACAGGGATATGTATCATACAAGCGTGAAGTTTGAAGATACATGCTGCTCTGAATTTCTTGCTCCAATGTTCATACAAATGCAGGTCCATAATCATACAACTGCTCAACTGGATTCCCTTCTCCAGTGCTCTATATTTAAAGCTAAGATACAGCATAATTTACACAACAATCTGGCCATTTCTAACAGACTAACCTAACACTTTAAGGCCAGACCTGGTACTTTCCAAGTTTCCATGACTCTGCAGCTGACATAAGCTCGGTCTCCACACTATGTCAGGTCTCCTGTAATAACAAGCATCCATCTCATCACGTTTGGATTTCTCTGGCTATCCCGTTGCTGTCAGCTCTCACATCATCGCCCATCTTTCCGTTCTCAGCAGCACCATTCTTACCAGAATCCACATCAACTTTGGTGCTCGCAGTGTGATCAGCATCTTCAGCTTTACCATCACCGCCATAATCTGTTGGACCTTTTTTCGCATGTAGATTGCCTTCTTTTCCTTTGCCATCATTATCACCACGGATTGCAACATCGCTATGGCTCTCATTGCCAGCTTTCTGAGCTTGGCCATCTCCTGCACGTTTCACACGTTCATCATCTCCACGAATTTGAGGCTCTTCAGTTTCACAACCATTGATACCTTTTGCATTGTTGCCACCATTTTCACTTCTGCCTCCCTCTGTTCTATCATTCTCTAAATTGCAAGCATCTTTTGGTCTGCCAACTTTAGAACCTTCTAGAGTGTCAACATTGTTATTCTTCACATTCACAGTTGCAACTTCGCCATTTTTGTAACCTTGTACATCAAAATCATCAATTACGTTGGGCGAAGTCTTCTCACACTTGCCATCCTCAGTAGATTCCTTGTCTGTGATCTTTGTATCAGCATTGACTTTGACAATTTGTGAACCTTCGTCAGCATCACTGCTGTTTCTGTTGACAGAAGACACACCTTTGATATCTTTTTCATTACCACCGCCATTTGCATTCTTTGCACCATCTTTAGTTTTACAATTTTGACCAGCTTTATGCTTACTTCTCTTGTCGATACTTGTTTCAGTTGCTCGAACTTGTGCCATCTCCTTGGCAGCCTGTTCAGCTCTAGCTTCTGCTTCTGCTGCTTCCTCCTCTTCCAGTTCCTTCTTCTCTGCCTGCTCGGATAACCTAAATAGCTCTTCTTCTATCAAGGATCTTATTAGTGGCTTTCTTTCAAACAGGTCCTTTCCAAAGTATTTGTCTGAAGATATGGCATTACATTAGAAAGCTTCAACAGCTTAACAAAACCAGCATCAGGGTTCATATACGCCTTAACATTAGAACATGACTTTGAAAAACAAAGGAAGCAAAGACATACCGACTTCTTTTACCACATCTCCAAACGTCATCTGAAAAGGATTAAAAAATAAACAGATAAAGGTAAACTATAGAAGAATGTCATGCAAAGCAACTGTCGTAATTTATAACCCAACAATAACAGTCACATAGTTACAAATAAATGATGAACAGTATCCCACCGTGGCAAAGTCTGTGGCATCCAATATAACGACGATAGCTTCCCTCAGCTCATCCCTACTTGGTTTCATTGCAAGTTTTCGAGGATTCACATCTCCTTTAGAACCCTTTTTACCTTTTAAAAAAAAGAAAAGGTATTTAAAAATGAACTAGTCTGGCATCCAATCTGTTAGAAAAGCAGTAAATTTACATAACAGCACTGGAAGAAGGAATTGAAGGAGTTATGTAAACAAGCACTAGAGGTGTAGATCACTTTTTTTTTCAGCAGAAACATTAATCAATTAATGAAATCCAGTTCAAAGCATCATGCAAATAATACTTAAGATCCATTCATAGAAAACATTATTTTAAAGCAAAAAAAAGGAATCAATGAGATCCAGCAGGTGTAGAATAGTTCAACATCCAGTAATTTTTATAGAAGAAAATGATCACGAATTACTGAACCGAGAGCACAACCATACTAAAATATGTCAATAGTTACTGTTCAATAGCCCCTTGGTAAAAATCATGAAATTTTGTTTAGTATTTTTAATAATTACTGACGAAGTTATTGGGTGCAGAATAACTTTCTACGCCCTGTTCTATCGTGAATCAGTTCAAACATTTAGCAAATAATACTTAAGGTTCATTCCTGCACATCTAACATAGTTTCTCTTTATTTCAAGTACTTTATTCAAATGCAGGTATGCAAAGATGCACGTAATATTTAAACCGTCAGGTGCAGTGCATAAGTGAAAAGCATGTCATCCAAGCGTACCACAAGAGTGCACTTTGTGGTCTTTCTTAGGAGTTGCTTTTTTCTTGGTAACAGATGAAATTTTCTTCTTTGAATCCTTCACAATGGTACTATCAACCTCAGCAACTTTTGCAGATGATGAGGTAGTTAGTGGTTGCTCATTTGTATGAACTTGTACTTTGTTTTGAGTTACTGCATCTACATTCTTCGGCAAGAAACCGTCAATCCTTACAGTAGGCTCAAGGTTGGCTTCTTCATTTGGGGCTTTGTCATTCTTATTATCAGCACAGAGATATCTGTTATCCTTCTGATCACACTCAGAATAGTTTGTTCTATCCTCCACAGCCTTCCAACCAATTGTTTCCTTTTCATCCTGAGTTTCCAATGCAGCCCGTCTCTTTTTCTACATTATTTGGAAATATAAAAAAATCAAAATGAAGCAACTTATGACAATGATGAAACTAGAAATTGCAGAATACATGCATGAATTAAAGCCTAAGAATTCTAATAACTTTCATATAGATAAACAACTTTGGCGACGCAAAACAAATATCTGGGCACGTAAAAACACAACTGCAAATGGATATGTGACAATATACCTTCAAAGGTTTGCCACTAGATAAATTTTCTTCTTCTTTCATATGCCTTCTTTTCTTGATTTTCTGCAACAGATAAGATGTGAAGTGAAGAGGTATGTATGGTTGTATAAAGATCAGATGTCTATGGAAGTTATGAATTAAGTATATCTTCAAAAATTTAGATGTGAAGTGAAAAATTCAGATGTTTTTCTTTATGGAAGTTAATGCAACAGATAAACAATATCAGATGTTTTTTTGGGGCTTTATGGAAATTATGAATTAAGTATATTTTAAAAAATTACATGAGATCTCCTATTGACGAATTGCTATGCCTGTACTTTTCTGAAATATTGGGCAGGCCTTTAAATCTGAAGATGACAAGAGGGAGCGTACGCTCTGCAATGCTGCTGTAAGCCCATCACTTGTACGAGTCCTGAAGATACCTAGAGGCAAAGGCTCGCTTTCATTTCAGAATACTAAGAAGAAATTGATGCTTTCAGAAGAGCAACTAGTGATGGAACTTTAAGGGAGCAGCTGGTTGAGATAGAAGAAGCCGCAACAAAACAGCCAACCATGTAAACAACAGTAGTTTTACTTGTTTAATCTGTGTTCAGGCAATTGCAGTTGCAGGTTATGATCTCTAATAAGTTTGTAACTGCCTTGCGGCAAGCAAGGCTCGCTACGCCGTGTGAACCTTTTGTTTTTCAGAGTCTGTTCATCTTCTTAATGCAAAAGCAGAGTGCCTGCCTTTTTCTTCAAAAAACGGGAAAAAAAAACTGCTGGGGAGAGTCATCAAGACAGAATGCTTGGCAATGGATTAGTTGGCTTTAATTTAACAATAAGAGCCCTTTATGCTGCGTGTACTAGACAGTACTGGATTCAAAATAGTTATGTTAGAACATCTGAACATGCATTTTATTTCATGTACTATAACTTAGCTGAACATTTTGTAGTCCCATTATTTCGCTGGTAATGAAATTTCAGGGAGACCCTACTTTGGAAAAATATGGCCAAAGTATCCAGTAGTTTCGGACCTTATCATGGATTGTGCCATCAGTGAGAGAAGAATGGTCCTTCACGAATTTCATCAAAAAAGACACCAGTTCCTCCTGAAAAATAAAAGAGATAGTCCAGTGTGCATCATGCTACAAATGATAACATAGATATCAAATATTTAGCTACACCAACCTTTCTATTAGCTCTTGAACCACCAATATGAAACGAACGACAAAGTTCAATTAATGTATCCCTTTTACATACATTGAGTCTCTCCAGTAGCTCAGTCTGTGATTTCTCCTGTTATCAGGTCAATACAAAAAACAGGATCAATGAAGCTGCAACAGAGTAACTTGAATGAAGGAAACATTGGTTGAATACTAGCAAGCTGATTACAAAATAACTACATACCTCTTCATGGCAAGTAGACTCAGAGAGTTGAAGGATTTGTTCTCTTAAGTCAGTTACCTGCTAATAATGTTAACAACATTAGGAGTCATTCCCGAACATTCAAGATACAGTGTATAACCATCCATGCTACTTAATTTACATGCAGCAAACAAGTACAAGGCATACTCTATAACCAGAATTGGTTCAGTACTAAATAGCAATGATGAATATCTAACTCTAAACTTGAAATCTGTTCCCTTCATTTCTGTTAGAACTACCGTAAAGGCTAGCTTTAACATAGGAGGTCCATAGTACGCATGGTGATGGCACAACTAGGCACAATTAGCATGTCAATATATCAGAGTTTAACAGATGCACAAAGCACCAATACACCAGTAGTAGCTGCCTCAAACAATTAGCATGCATACATAAGAGGCTAATCTTTACTATGATAGTAGAGACACTATGTTTGGTTCTTCATTTTTGCGTAAAAACACAGTCCATTAAGAGAACCAGATGTGAATCCTGGCGCAACTGATAATTGAAAGAATCTGCAGCATGGGTCAACGCAACTGAATGTAGCCGCCGTGGTTCAGATACATCTCTGTATCAACAACTCGATAAAAATAAGCTGATTCTTTCTCAGAAAAGATCCTAATAGGCTACATAAACTAACTAACGAACACCCAAAAGAATGATACTTTTGGAGTTTTGTCAGTTAGTGGAAATGTGCCATCAAGCCAACCCAGAAGCACAAGGGGAGAAAATTTGTAGAATGTTTTAATATTTGCGACTACAGTACAAAACCAATCTAGTGAGTTTAAAAGTTATATGTGATTTGGCCACGAGTCATGTCCATCCTATCATGTAGAATTGTATGCCTGTGTCATTTTTATCAATTCATACATTTGGTTCTTATTCATTTGTAATTTTTATTACATTTGGTAAAAAAATGTGTTGTACATAAATGAGATAAAACATTGCCCTCACAAAATATTATCAATTTGTTTTTTAAAAAATTTAAACATTGTACTGTGCACGCTGTTTGGCTGAATTTGGTCTGACTATTCATCATTTATACTTTTGGGATGTTCAAAATTCAGTAAAAACTCCAATAGAAAGCTATATTGCTGCCTATTTTGCTAACAATTAATACCTTAATAGCAGGAATTGTCACATGAACACGAGAACAGTCTCCCTTCAAGAATTTCATCAAAAACGATACCAGTTCGTCCTGAAAAAGAAGATACATTTTTAAAAGTAAATCAATGTCATTCGCTTGCACATGAAAACAGGAATACCAAGTATTTAGCTGGATCAACCTTCCTATTAGCTCTTGAGCCAGCCATATCAAATGAATGGCAGAGTTCGATTAGCGTATCCCGTTTACACATGTTGAGATCTTCCTGTAGCTTTGTCTGAGATTTTTTCTGATTCCAGGTTAGTACCATGAACAGTATCAAAGAAGCTGCAACAGAATAACAGACATGAAGAATACTTATCTGAATACAACAGAGAACTACACACCTCTTCTTCATGGCAATCATGTCCAGCTAGTTGGAGGATCCGTTCCCTTAACTCAGCTACCTGCTAATGAGATTAAACAAGCTTAGAGTTATTCCTGAATATTGGAGACACGGTGCAAAACCATCCAAGTTTATTTAATACCTGGCTTACTTACAGCAAACAAACACATTGAAGACACTGACTATATTCGGTCAATCCAATTTTTAAGTGTTTAACAAGAGCAACTAGCAGCATCATTCTATCTGCAGTACCTACCAGCTTCCAAGCAATTGGCATGCATACATAAAGAACAGACATCTTCCTAATGGCATTGGCGTGTTCGTTCAAGTAGCAGCCTCGCCTCGCTGGGCAGGTGGACAGAGTTTCCTTGACCACCGCCTTTAGTAACATGTGCTCAATGTTGAGCCGACAGCTACATCAGGTTGTATAGTAGTTCGAGCATCAAGCAAGACATGTTGACGCCGATCTACATGCTACTTGGCTTGATCTATCGACATACAATCCAATTTTGTGTTGGCGACTATCACTGCACTTCTCAGTAGGGTCTCATGTGATGTGGTGGCAGCGTTTGATGCTAGCAGACTGGATTTGCATGAGGTTAGAGTATTCATGGTGGCGGATAAGCGGGGAATGTCAATGTTTGTGCTTGCTAATGCAGAAGGCATGACAGGAAAAATGGATTAGACATGGCCTGGAGGTCATGTGAGCTGGAGATGGTGCTCGTCCTTGTGTTGAATTGTTGATCCTTTGACGGATTGTGCGATCACGGTGACTTAGTAGGATGATGAGATGATTGCATCTATCTATGGTACAATGTTGGCTAATACCTTGGATAAAGCAGTGTTTGGGATTTGGGAAGACTGTTTAAGTCCGTGCTGTGTTGCGCCCTAGGAGAATGACGGCATGGCGTCTATTTCTCGATAACGAGGGAACAATGGTTGTTGAGTGGTTGCTAAGTTGTAGTAGAGTGTTCCATTTTTTTTTCTCTTTTTTACTAGCCATTTTGTAAATACTACATGTAACACATGTTAAGATGTCGGAATAAAATTCCCTATTCAAAAAATATGTACTCAATCTCAGGTAGCACAAGATGTGAAACCAAAGACCTAAATATAATTGAATGAAGTTCTTCCTTCCAAGTCTATAGAAAGATGTGGTGACTATAATTGAACGCAAAGGGGACAGAATGAAGCTGCAAGTAAAGAAAATTTGGCATGACATCTGAAAGCAGAAAAATCGGTAGGTTTGGTCCGAGCACATCGCTGTAGCAGCTAAGAACCCAAATCCACCAATTCTTTCACTGAGAACACACACGGACAGGTAACTTAATCTCTGGGGATTTCTGAGGAAACCAAGAAAAATTCACCAGTTCATGGAAATGCGTCAAATCGAGCCACCCGCACTGGCGCGCAGGGAAGAAACAAGCAAGAATCGCGGTGTTTGTTAGATTCGCGGCTATGGGAATAGCTAGATATACAATATTTCCCCCGCCACAAACCAAGATTGGTGATGTCCGCGACAAGGCACGGCCAGGGGATAAGACGCCCAAGGACTCAGAGCTCAGGAACGGAGAAAGGATGGGAATGTGTTGTAATCTAACCTTGGATCCATCCTCGCCGGCGCCGGCGCCGTCCTGGCAGCCCATCGCGCCGCCGCTCGTTTCCGAGCGTCCGTGAGCACTGAGCGAGCGGGCAAGGCGGAAGAATTTACTTAACCGAAGTGAGCGGCGACTGCGTTTGGAAGACCAAACAGGCCAAAGCAGAGGCCTGTAGCCACTTCCCCTCCACTAACCAGCGGGTGACCTCTGGACCGTGTTTGGTTGAAGCCCTGACTTGCTGGGGCCGGCTGGGCAAGAGCTCCAGGCTCAGGCGCTCGAAAACGAAGCTGCCTGGCGAGGTTATTTTCTAATTAGCGAGTTGAACGTAGTATGATCCCGATCCCACTATCCCAATCCGCCATCGCAAATTCACTTTCGAGACCCTTTACTCCGTTGCAAACGCCGCACCTGCTTCCTTGGATCCCAACGTAACAACGGCAGCAAGCTTTTGCATCGTCCTGTCACCTCCGCCATCAATCGTCCAAGACTTGTAAAGTTGTAATCCACTGCCCGACTGCCTTCCCGTGCTCGTTCCATCGATCAACGAGCTCTCAGCTATAAGAACGAACTCATAAGCGACATATTTGTTGTGTTGTCTTGCTGAGATGATTAGGTAAGGATTAATCCGAAAGCATATCTTTACCTGGGGAAATATTGTGTGCAATAGGCTGATTTTGTGCAATGGTGCAACAATGATCTGAGTGCGTCAGATTGCCATCTAGCGGCTTGCATTCCTTCCACCAATCAGCAAACGCAACATCGCACAAAGCCCCCTGTAAACTTTAGCAACATCACACAACAAACCTTCTGTTTCTTTCTCTTGAGCTTTTGGAGCATGTTCTTCAATCTGGGGACCTGCAGCAATTCCAGAACTCAACGGAGATGGGCATGGCCAAACGGGACAAACTTTAGCAACATCACACGACAAACCTTCTGTTTCTTTCTCTTGAGCTTTTGGAGCATGTTCTTCAATCTGGGGACCTGCGGCAATTCCAGAACTCAACGGAGATGGGCATGGCCAAACGGGAAGGATGATTCCAAATCTGAACTCGAGCTACGAGGATTTCATATGCGGCAAAACCGCTTGCAACAATGACGGTTTGTCCATGGCTTGGAAGGAGGTTCGCATCTCACGCCGTCTCCAATGTTTATGTCTGTGCCTACGCCAAATCCAAAGTCAAACCTATTTACGCTTGTGCTGGCCGTGCTCGTGGTTGCACGAACTCCCGTCTGGCCGTCTCACCAATGTTTTCCATGGATCAGGAGAGGCAAGCCCTAGCAGTTGGGCTAGGCGGCGCCTATCCCTAGAGAAGGCGCACGACCGCAGCGAATTAGGCCGAGGGGAATGATCTCAATTGAGGAGAATGCCGGCCGAATCGGCCGAGCCTGGGCGGCGGTGCTTCAATGGTTAGCTGGCGGTGCTTCAATGGTTAGCTGGGAGCTCGTGAGAGAATGGGGGAACGAGATGCAAGGAAGACGAAGGTCGCGGGAAAAGAGCAAAGGGCTCGCAGGTTGGTTTGTGCGATGTTGCATTCGCTGAATGGTGGAAGGAAGACAAGCCACTGGATGACGATCGGACGGGCTCAAATCATTGGTTGCACCATTGCCCCAAATTGGTTAATTGCACAGAATATTTCCCCTCTTTACCTGGGCAGGCCAAATTCAACGAGAATCCAGACAACCTACATGCAACGTTTTCTCCCAGGTATTTGAAGACTCCAATCAAACATGTCCTCAATGCACGGAACCGCTGAGAATCCTAATTAATGCAGGGAAATTACAGCCTCTGTTTTTAAATATTTGTTATTTTGAGTCATGTCGTGGATCTTATAAAATGACACATGGCAACAAGGAGGGGATCACACATCATGGTGTTGCTACTAGCAGGTGATCTTGTTCTTCTTGCCGAAAAAAAGCATAAACTATTGGAGAGTAGCAAACCGTAACTATCATCTTGCAAAATGAATAAACTTGATCTTTGACCCCTAATTTTCTTCACAGTTTTGTATAGCTACCTCTTCTTAATTAAAATTTAAATTTTGTATAATTAAGGCTCTGTGTTAAGTTGGTTGATCACTGACCATTCAAAATTTAAAAATTATTTAAATAACAAAAAGTTGTCAGATAACAGTAATAGTTTGTATATAACTGATTATTGAAAACTCACATTTTACTTATGATTATAAAAATTGAGTCATCATAAACTCAAACTATATTTCACCTTACAATAAACTAATGTTGAAAAATTTAAACAGTTGACCTTACTCAAGACCGCAAAGGACAATGGGAGCTAACAACATCAAAACTAATTAACATATTTCAATATAACTTAAATTCTAAATAATCATCCCATTTAATATAATTTCTTCTAGTTCATAATTGACTACGGAAGTCTGGCACATGTCATCTCTTTATGGTATTACAAAGGTAATCAAATGTTGACACGTGGTGCCCTTTCAAGAGCATACTTTTTTTATCCAACATAATAAATCTTCTAAGGGAAAATTTGCTGCAACACACTAGAAAGATGTGGTTTTAGGCATAGCACACTTTAATTCTCGTATTTAGCTATAACACACTCCAAAAGTGTGGTAATTTAGGTGCAGCACACTAAACATGAGAATAGTGTTTTTTTCAACTTTTTTATCTCATTACACAGAACACATTACAATTAGAAAATTTGCATATTGGTACATTGTTATACTCTCTATCGACGTGTTTTCGTTCAGATTTGTTTCGGATTATTTACATCACCTTTTATGGAGAATAATTTTTGTGGTGTAAAAAAAAGTATGTGAACAGTAAGAAAAAAATCTGCAAAAAAACTGTATGGATAGAGAATGCAGCGATGTATCACTGTGCAAAGTTTCAAATTGTAATGTGTTTTGTACAATGAGATAAAAATAATGAAAAAAACTTTTCTCCTGTTTAGTGTGCTGCACCTAAAATACCACACTTTTCGAGTGTGACACAGCCAAATTCGAGAATTGAAGTGTGTTGTAGCTAAAACCACATGTTTCTAGTGTGTTGCAGCAAATTTTCCCATCTTCTAATATCCAATGCTGACTAAGTCATAAATGATGAGTATGGCTTTTCAGTTTTTGTGAGCATATGGGTGTTTGATGTCTATTTTTTTAGATAATGGAAACTGAAAGTTTCCGGCCTCTGCACAGCACGCAGCCTGGTTTTTGTTTTTGTTTTCTTATTACAGAAATGGTGTCAATCACATATTGATCAGAAGAGCTTAAATATAAGAGAAATAAACTTAAGGAGGCCCAAGTCTATTATTAAATCGCCACCCATGAGAGGCATAGAGCTCCATTGCAGCCACCTCCAATGCTGCGCTCACTCCTCTTCGCAACCAGTAAGCTCCTCTGAAAAGTGACTGCATAAACGATGTATACTTTATATTATCAAAGCAAATTTTATTTTGACATCGCTAAATCGCCCAGCACATGGCAGCAGCCCCTATTAGGATAACTTTTCGCTTGTTCGTGTTAATATTAACAAGCCAATCCTCTGCAATATGGGAAAGTGATCTAGGCGGGCTAAGACCTATAGCTGTATGAACTACCCTCCAAATTGTTTTAGCATGGTCACAGTTAAAGAATAAGTGTTGAATTATTTCGTTACAGTTACAGAAACAACACTTGGTTAATACAACCACCTTCGCTAGGTATCACAAGAAAATTTTAATCTTCGTAGGTAGCTTCAACTTTCAAATTAACTTATGCCTAAAAGAGACGCCTTGATTCATGAGTAGTAAATACATAGACCGAGTAGTGAATTGCCCAGTCTTATGAAGTTTCCAAGACATTGTATCCCTTTCATCTATTAGATAAGACACTGTATCCCTTCCATCTATTAGATGAGAAGTTGAAATTTTAGCCATAAGGTCATTATACTCTTGAAGTTTAACCCCAATTAAGGTACGCCTAAAAGTAAGGTTATATGGCGCCCCTCCCTCCATAACCCGAGCCACAGAATCATGGGGATTATATGAGACATTATAAATATTGGGGTATAATTCAGAAAAAGGTCTTGTCCCACACCAAGTGTCCTCCCAAAATCTAACTTGAGAGCCATCTTTAACATTGTAAGTGACACATGATAGGAACTCATCTTGTTTAATCCCAACCTATGACAATGTCTTAGATCCCAAATATTTATTTCGAATTAAAGATTGCCACACACCATCCTCGTTAAGCAATTGAAATAACCATTTGATTAACAAGCATTTATTCTGGACTTCCAGATCAATGATGCCAAGCCCACCTTGATCCTTTGGGCGACATAGTAAGTCCTATCTAGCGAGGCGATACTTGTTAATATTCTTACCACCTTCCTAGTAGAATCTAGATCGGTAAAATTTAAGCTTAGTAAGGACTCCCTTCAGGATTTTAAAGAAAGACATCATGAACATGAGAAGACTGCTAAGCATCAAATATAAAAGTGTTAAGCGGCCCCCATAAGATAGGTGTTTTGCTTTCCAGCAATTTAATTTCCTTTCAAATCTTTCTTCAATCATTTTCCAATCACTATTACAAAGTTTTCTGTGGTGCATAGGAATCCCCAAATAACGAAAGGGAAATTCTCCCACATTGCACCCGAAAAGCTCCATATAGTCATTTTGAAATGCCGCCGCCTCACCATAACAGAATAACTCACTTTTGTGAAAGTTTATCTTTAGACCCGATAGCTGTTCGAAGGCAGAGAGTAAAAGTTTTAATTTTTTTGCCTTCTCCAGATCATGATCCATAAATAAAATGGTGTCATCCGCATATTGTAAAATAGATAACCCATCATCTACAAGGTGAGGTCTAACTCCGGTAATCTGTCCATCATCCTTAGCCCTTTTAATAAGTAGAGCCAGCATATCCGCTATGATGTTAAACAGAATAGGAGACATCGGGTCTCCTTGACGGAGTCCTTTTTTCGTTTGAAAGTAACGTCCCATATCATCATTAACTTTGATACCGACGCTTCCCCCTTCCACAAATTTCTGTACCCATCGGCACCATTTAGGTGAGAATCCTTTCATCCTAAGGGTCTGCTGAAGGAACGACCATTTGACCTTGTCATAAGCTTTTTCAAAGTCAATTTTAAAGAGGACTCCATTCAATTTTTTTCGTATGGAGTTCATGAACATTTTTTGTATGGAGTTCATGAATAGTCTCATGTAAGACCACCACTCCTTCCATAATATTTCTCCCTAGGATAAAGGCCGTTTGGGATGGTCTAACAACCGAACCAGCCACAACATTGATTCTGTTAGTGCCAACTTTAGTGAAAATCTTAAAGATGACGTTCAACATACAAATTGGTCGGTATTGTTGTATCTATTTCGCATCATTTGTTTTTGGTAAGAGGGTAATTATACCAAAATTTAAACTATGAAGCAGAAGCTTTTCCTCATGGAAGTCCTTAAAGAGGGCAAGTAAATCCATCTTTAAGACTTCCCAGAAAACTTGGTAAAACTCAGCCGGAAACCCATCT
>LAPY01002397.1:36471-46661 GCA_000970635.1 Eragrostis tef
CGTGCCGCGCCACGGCGGCGTCCACGGCCGCGGCGACGCTGTCCTCGGCGGCGACGTCGCAGTGGACGAACTGGGCCTTGGGGCCCAGCTCGTCGGCGACTTCCTGGCCTAGTTTGGAGTTAATGTCTGCGATGATTACGGCCTGCGCGCCCTCCTGGATGAACTCTTGGGCCGAAGCCTTGCCGAGCCCACTCGCTCCTCCGGTTACTAGTGCAATTTTGCCCTCAAGCCTGCACAGAATTGAAGTTTGGGCACTGAAACATTTTTCTGGGCAAAAACACTGAAATTGAACTTTTTGATATATAAATAGAACACAAATTGTTCAAAAGTTTACATCATATAAAATGTGTGCATAAAACAGCCATGAAAATTATTAAGATTTAGAATTAGTGGTCTGCAGCATAAACAAATCAACTGTAAAAAATCAAAGTCTCTAAAAAGAAGAGTATAGGAGTACTCTGGAACGTGAAAAAATTTATTGAATCTGGAACCAAACTTTCAATATAATTTCTCTGTTTACGAGCTAAATCTTACATTTGCTCTCTTTTGTGTCCATGTAAAAGGTTGGTTTTAATGGGGTGGTGAAAATAGATGAGAAATCATGGAGCGAAACTGCAAAGGTTCGAGGATCTAACCGACAATGCCAGACTTAAAAATTGGTGGGCTAGATGACAAATCCAGCAAACGCGCTGCCGTGGTTAACGGAAAGGTTCTCGCTATTGGCAAAAGCCTCTGACATCACTGTTCCTGGCCCTGCCCTTTGGAAACAGCAGTGCACTGTTCTTGGAAGCTGCCGTCTGTGCTTCCAAGTTCCAACTCACAAGCAAGCGTACACAAGGCCCCACATACTCTCTCTGTCTCTCTCTCAGAGATCAGTCACATGACACAACAGTATGAGCTGCATTAACACGGGAATCTTAACACCCTGGAGAGATCTCTAACACAAGACCAATAACACCAAATTTAATTGTCTATTTAATTCCTCGACTAACTGAAGCATCCAGTAGGTAGGTGCTAGTACTGTTACCTTCCTTTCGCCGCCGCTGCCGACAGCCACCGCTCGCTGCCGGCCATCCCCAGAGCTGCCCTCCTCCTGGAAGCCAAGAGTGACGAACAAGCTGAGCCATAATCTCACAGTCACCGCCGAAATGGCATGCGTACACAGCATAATTACGGCACAAGATTACGGCTAGAAATGTAATGTTATCGTTGTGGAAAGAAGAGAACATGCATGCAAAATGAGCATCCAAGGGGATTCCTCACCAAAATAGGCAGACGTTTTTGGAAAAAAAATGGAGCCTGGCTATCTTGGCAACATGGATGAAATGCGTTGCATAAAGAACAGCACGAATATTAGCTATATATATTTGTGCAAGAGAGAAGAGACGAGTACCTCGCTCCTTCAACGATGAGCCGGTGAATCATGTCAGCGAACTTCTGCGTTGTCCTTCTGCTGTGTTTGCGTCGTTTCTCCGAGTTTTGTGGAGCGAGAGTGAGAGAAGATGGCTGCTCTGGTGTATGGTGTGAGTTTTATGCGAAGGGATGTGGAGTGCTTGGAGTTTCTTTATACGAGGCTGAGCGTGGTGAGCCTGTGACCTCTCTCTCTCTCTCTCTCTCTCTCTCTCTCTCTCTCTCTCTCTCTCTCTCTCTCTCTCTCTCTCTCTCTCTCTCTCTCTCTCTCTCTCTCTCTCTCTCTCTCTCTCTCTCTCTCTCTCTCTCTCTCTCTCTCTCTCTCTCTCTCTCTCTCTCTCTCTCTCTCTCTCTCTCTCTCTCTCTCTCTCTCTCTCTCTCTCTCTCTCTCTCTCTCTCTCTCTCTCTCTCTCTCTCTCTCTCTCTCTCTCTCTCTCTCTCTCTCTCTCTCTCTCTCTCTCTCTGAAGTCTGAAACCAACCGATTAATTTAATGTCATGTTATGGAAAATTCAGTGACAGGGGGGTCAATGGATGACATTAAAGTGTACCCTTCAATCCACTTGCGTCCAAAAAATTGAAGTTGTTTTTTGAATAGTGGCGTCATTTACGTATTTAACTAAGGAGGGTTAACCAATTTTTAGGATCACCCATTTTTGCTCCTTACTACATGTGACTGTACAGGCTGCTGTATACTACATGCAGAATAGTCATAGTATTCACTTAACTGTTCCGCACAAAATGTATAGACCATGGATTGCCAGGACTATACGACACGGTATAGGTACTTCATTTTTTAATGGAGAATGTAAGGCTGTGCCTCAACCAACTCACTGTTCCTTTTACCCATTCTTTAAAAATGAAAAAAAAACTCGTGCCTAAAGAAAGGGGAAGTGGCATAGTGAATATCTTTCATTTCTAAGTACCTTTTAGAGTATTTTCCAAAAAACTTGATGGTGCATGCTACTAAAACATGATAATAGGGATAAATTTCTTGAGCAGTCCAGAAAAAGATATCAACAAAAACGACATTTCGTTTCCATACAACTTTTGAGTTTTTTCAGTACTCGATTAGGTATCAGAGATGCATGTCTTGAGTCCAAGTAGCTGTCATGCTTTATTTTTTTTCAAAATAAAAAGTAAACGTGGAGTGAATATCTATGGAAAAAGTCTGCTTCCAAGACTTGTTGACTTTTTCGTGATAAGTGTGGACAAAAAGCTTGAAAACATGGAAAGCTCTCTAGTGTAGTTTAGAGGAAAAGTATAAAATTGTGAGCATGCCACTGTATACCTACAGCGGGCTGTAGGCAAGGTAGGACGCCCATGCATGCACGGCATGCCTGTTTTTAGGATTGTCCATGTCATTCGGATTTGGCAAAGCAAAGCAAGCAACACATCCCTGATTTATGTTTCCTCCATCCTCAATACATAGGTTCTACTCTGCTGCACTCATTGTTTCCGGAACAACTTATATATGCGCATGCACATACTTTTCATTTTAAACTTTCATGTGATTCGGTCCCCCTTTTCGGTATCGATAGTGCATATTTATGTACTGAAAGGATGTATAGACTTCAAGCTGTGGCTACTGCACGCATGGTGACACGATTGAAAAAGGATACTCCTACATTGCAAGATTGCACACGCCAGCCCAAACAAACGTGCTCGCGTAACGGAGGCGTCCATATCCATGCCTGCAAGCACTGCACGTTTATTGCTAGCAGCTGCGGAAAGACCAGTGGTGGTACAAGTACGACACGCAAGCATGAGGCAGAGCCCCATGCATGCCTGTGGCGTCGCCG
This sequence comes from Eragrostis tef, assembly GCA_000970635.1. Classification (NCBI taxonomy): domain Eukaryota; kingdom Viridiplantae; phylum Streptophyta; class Magnoliopsida; order Poales; family Poaceae; genus Eragrostis; species Eragrostis tef. The sequence goes on from LAPY01002397.1 coordinate 39,682, forward strand.
ACATGTGAGCTCGCATGCACTTTCTTCTTCGAAGCAAGTGATAGTAGTACTGGCTATGCATGCAGACTCCCAGCATGGCTTTGGGACGTGAAGTCACGTACAGAGACATGGAAGGGATCTATGCGTGCACGCAAAAATTAAATGGGCGATTGCCTGTTGCAGGGGACGAAAGATCTTTTTGAGGATGGAGAGAAGAAGCTGGACAAAATTTATGCGTGTAGCTTCTGACGAAGCTGGGGGATTTTTAGCGGTTCCCGCTTTCCTTGTACTATCGCGCTAGTACGTCAGTCGTGCTGGTACAAACTTGTCTGTAAAATAAGTCAAATGAGAAATTAAAACATGGAGTTGACACTTATATTTAAGTTTTGACGCTCCTATAGAATATTTTCATTTTTGTTTCAACCCAAATAATTGTTGACCGGCCTGTTCGCTGAAAGGCTAAACTGTTTAGGACAGTGGCGATACAATAAGCTCCAGCATCCCTCTGTATATACATGATCATTTTATTTCTTTTAAAGGGAATATATATTAATAATTTCAGCATCTACATAGATGCAATAGCTGAGTCATTATTACAAGCACACAAAATTAAACCAAGGTTCAAATCCTCTCACACAGGGTTATGTTAAAAGAAAACATGTATCAATCTTCTAATAAATTTAGCATAATACATAGGCCAACACTATAACAGAAGAAAGAGATCATGATCCATAAACAAGTGTACAAGGGGGAGACAAAAGTTACAAAGAGAGGGTACTAGTAACAGAATAAACAACTTTCCGTTTAGGTACGTCCTAAACAAAGGGGCACTGCTTGGGACATGCAACTAAAAGGGGTCACCTTGTGTTGTGTGTTAGCCCTGCAGTGCTGCAACTAAAGCACCAGCCGTCAGTACCTAATCTAACCCTTTTCGTCAAAGCTATATCATACTTACTGTAAATCAACATTGAGCACTAGCATCCAAAGATACAGCATGTCCAGTTCGATCCAGACGGGACTATCATCAGAATAAGTTTAATCTTCATTTACTTTTAGTACAACACTTCTGTAGTCGAACTGTACTGTGGGCTGCATGAGGCATGCTTCGGAGATCCTAAGTGGATATGGTTTCATAAGCACTAGTTAAGGCATCATAGCAAACTAGGTACAGAAGCAAGTACTTTTTCTGGCCCACTGTCTGTTGACTGGATCTAATATATCTGTGAAACCGAGTTGAACTTTTCATATGCGCTGTACGTTTTTATTTCACTTGAGTATACTTTGATCACCGTACTTTTTAATTCAAATCAATATGATTTGATCACCATAATATTATTCAGTTTTCCGGAGTTATCAGGAGATGTGATCAACGAATTCCGCGACAACAACATTGTACCAGCTATCATGCAACTGGAAACCAGCAGTATACGCATACGCTTCTGTACCGCATTATATATGGTGCTCAGCTCCTTGCCAGTAAGAGGGGCGACACAAGAGAGACAAGCACTTGTGTGCCCCAGCTGGACACTCCCTAATTTATCTACACCAACTAGAGCTTTATCTGCGTTCTTAACGAAGTAATCAAACTTAGCGGCATATCTGCTTTGTATACTTTAACACCCCTTGATCCGTCTTGGATTTTCCTGCTCATATGTGGTTCAGATATTGGATACAACAAAGTCTGCTGCTTATTTGACCAACAAATAAAGTGATATCTTCTTTGTCACTATTTCATTATATGTCTGCATACTACATTACGACTGTTTAGGTTCACATGCCCGTTCTCCCTAATTTCAGGCCCGCATGATGTTACCTGTGTCTAGATCCAGACCACGCTTTTGCATGCTTGTAGATAAACAATTAATACTATCATGAAAGTATGTGACCTCAGCTAGCTGGCAATTCACAGGTACGTAAGGAAGATACTAGTCCTTTTCCAGCCCCACAAACAGACCGTTGATTTCTATCTTCATATATTGCGTGTTCGCTAGCCTTATAGTGACAGGTATTTAGTTTTCCTGACCAAATTAATTAAATCACCCATCTTGAGTACCTAATCCACCATTGGTTGCTCAAAAGAAAGCAAGTTTGCCTTCTGTAAATTAACAACGAGTTATTTTTTGGGAACAAATTAGCAACGAGTTATAACATCCAAATTGTTCACAACTGATCTAGAGTCTAGACTATCAGCATAGTGTTTCAAAGTTGCAACAGTGATCCAACATTGTTCTGAGTTAGTTTTGTGTACTTCGGTTCATTTTGTTTATTAGATAGGTTCCTAGGTAGCATCATCGCAAGATATAGACACTCGTAAATAGTCAACACCAGAATTATATCTGAGTTCAATTTATACATAGTAATATAATTCATTTATCTGCACTTGTAGACGATATTGGTTATCCATGCATTTGACAGCAACAACATTGTACCGCGTAGCAATCAAGCGTGGAAGAATGCGCAATCATGAATAACGTTATATGCATGTTCGGAAGAGGGAGACAGGCCAGAGACAAGCTGTGGTGTCCCCCAGCTGGACTCACTAGTTTATATTACTCAAGATCGACCTTTATGTTCCTAGTGTGCAATAGATTTAAGTTAACTGAGTAATCAAATGTAGTGGCCTCTGCTTTTTTAACACTTTTAACGCTTCTTGATCCGTCTTGATTCTGTTCATACGTGGTTCAGTTTTTCAGATACAACGAAGTCTTCCGCATCCCAAGACATAAAGTGGTCGTGGCGTGCCCAGTTATGTTTTCTCTGTTGGTGGCACTTTAGTTGCTTTTTGTTCTAATTGTCATATTTAGTTGGCCAGTACAACATTTCATATTTTTTCAGATTTTATTAATTTTGCACGCTCTCCTTAATGTTGGGTTGTTGTAAGATGATGATCTTGTGTGTAGATCTTCAAACCACAAATCTGCATGTGTGAGGATCACTGAATACTTATCAAGAAAGGGCGGGTTGACGACCTCGGCAATTTTATTATTCATGCATAACTGCTTCTATTTGTTCATTGTACTTCTTTGCTTGCCAGATATATTTCCTTGTCTGCACCCTATAATTGCTACAGTACGAATGGACCATCCATGGAAGATGCGGAACAGGTTTTTCTTTGTGATTTCTCTGATGCCAAGGGCAAATGTTCGAAAATTAATAAAACTCAGTGCAAAAGTTTTGATCATAAGGGGGACATGCCTGCTTCCAGACTTGTATTTGGTTCTTAGTCATGACTGCTGCTTGCTACACTTCTCATAGATTCATAGTCTTATTAATCTTGTAAGTTGTTCACCATCTTTTTTCAAGAGCGTAAGTTGTTCACCATATCTTATGGAATGGTGGAAGTTATATATAGTAATTAAACATATACCTTCAGCTGGCCACTGTGGTACTTCATATATTTCTGGCTAATATGTAACACTTTATTTAAAAAAAAATGGATCAAGGGTCCGACGTCTCCGTGATTTTTCATTAAGAAGAAAAGGCCCACCGAAGTCTCCGTGATTTTTCATTAAGAAGAAAAGGCCCACCGAAGCCCACAGGGAGGTGAGCCAAATCGACCATTGTGCGGAAGCGGGGTTCGAACCCCCGACCGGCTGCCTGGAAACTCGGCCAGACAACCAGTTGAGACAAGCTCCGTTTGCGTAACACTTTGTTTAGTTTGCATGCTCTCCTTAATTTCAGCAGGCTGTTGTGATGAGGTTATATAGCACGATAGGTCGAGACGATTTTGAACCACAAATCTACATGCATGTAGTAGATCATGAAAGTTAGGATCAGAGTTGCAGCTATAAGTAGGTCCATCACGCATATCTTTCTCATTCATGCATCATTAGACCGATCTGCTCTTCATTGTATTTTGTCGGTCGGTCACGTTGTCTACACACTACAATGGCGAGCCAGATGAGTCATATGCAGAGATTTTCTCCTTCAATCGGCTCACATATCTCACGCATTCCTATGTACAGATGGTATTTTCATGCAAAAATAAGTCGCGTCAAATTCCATGAACGCTAAGAAAGTTAGCTAGAGTACGAGCGTAGCACACTAACTTTTCCCCACAGTCTAAATATATCAATGGCCGACAGTTGATAGTATTTGGTTAAGTGAATCTAGTGACAGTCGGCTATGCACTTGTAGGGAATGATGTTGTGGGCAATGAGGTAAAACTGTAGGGAATTAGATCAATCTATACTAAGCAACTGTTGGCCACTCATGAGCATTACTAAAGAATAGGAAAACTGTAGGCCACTCAAAAACGAAAAACTGTAGAGAAATTGTAGGAATTTTGTAGTGGCAGTAAATTACCCTCTATTTTCTAGTCAGTAATTTTCCGCTGTACAACTCAGACTTCTCATTCGTTCCACACATACACGTACTTCGTGACTGTAACTTCGTTCCACACGTTCACGTGAATGCGTATTTGTACACGTGTACGTACAGAGACTATTTTTACGGGTGTACCATAGACTTTGAAACGCTTTTTAGTCGTCGTAGACAAGAATGAGCAGGCGTGTATTCCTTCTTTCTTTTTATACTCGTCTTACGTTTTTTTTTTTTTGAGCATCAACACCTTGCTTTATTCATCGACAGTGTTATAGGTGTTACATACGCCATCTGGCGGTTCAATAAACCAAACATGTCTGTCTAGAGCAGCATAAATCGAACTCCTAGCGAGAACATGAGCATCAACATTTGACGCTCGCCCCTCGTGCACAAATTCAGAAAATCTAAAATTACCGGCCCTTGCCTTGATCTCCTTGACAATATGACCGTAGATGCCCATACTTTCGGAGCTCCAGTCGACCAAAGCTCCAAAGGTTGACAGAGTTGTTGGACAGGGAATCCCACCTCGCTGGATACCTCCTCCAGTGGGACTGGCAAAAATAAATGTCGATGTTGCGCTATCAAAGAATACCGGAGTAGCTTCAGCTTCTGCGGTTGTAAGAGATTCAGCTGGCAATTTTCTAGGCGCATCTGCTCTGGTTTTATACTCGTCTTACGTAGAACTTTCGATTCTGACGGCCCATCGCGCTCGCTTCATGGAAGCGAATCAGGCCAGCCTGCTTAGGCCCACCGAGACCGCGCGTGTGCAAGCGAAGCTGGCAGCAACACCAGCTCGTAACCGGCCGCAGGGAAGCAACATGTCATCTTCTTCTATAACCCAAACTGCAACTTTCATTTCTTTCTTGGCCCTTCGGTCAATTTTAAGTGTTAATGACTTAACAGTGTTAAATATGAGCTGAAATGACCATTGTGCCCCTGACTTTAATAAAAATGTAAAAATTATTTTCGAAATTAGTTAATTGTCAGAAATTCCAGAATAGCATAATAGTTCAAGATTGACCACAAACCGAAATTTTGTGAAATTGAAATCTTGAACTATTGTGTTATTCTAGAATTTTTGAGAATTAAATAATTTTGAAAATATTTTTATATTTTTATTGAAGCCAGGGGCACAATGGTCATTTCAGCTCGCGTTTAACAAACAATCAAAATTGACGGAAGGACGAAGAAAGGAATGAAAGTTATGATTTGGGTCATAGAGGTAACTTTTTTCTAGATTAAGCCAAAAAAAAAAACTATGAATGTGAAATTGAAATCTTGAACTATTGTGTTATTCTAGAATTTTTGAGAATTAAATAATTTTGAAAATATTTTTATATTTTTATTGAAGCCAGGGGCACAATGGTCATTTCAGCTCGCGTTTAACAAACAATCAAAATTGACGGAAGGACGAAGAAAGGAATGAAAGTTATGATTTGGGTCATAGAGGTAACTTTTTTCTAGATTAAGCCAAAAAAAAAACTATGAAGTTTTCTAAGGCCAAATAAAGAATTTGCTCAAAATGAATTTGAACAAAGACAAGGAACGCATGGGTGACTGAATGAAGAGTAAACATTATTGTTGTGCATAGGAATTCCCGAGCTCTCCGTAACCCTGCCTATCGTTGCCCGCCACAGCAGTCCAACTGAAGAGTGCAAGGTCCAGTCCATCTCCGTCGTGAGCTCCCGCTTCCCGGCGACATGGTAATTCAGGCAACGCTGTATGGACAGCCCTAGCGCCGCTGGTAGTTAACGAGGTAACCTATGCTGCTGCTTCCAATGTGGAGCATGAAGTTTGCTGCTCCGCCAAACAAGAAACTCATGCTATTTAGTTCTGTACGGCCTGCACATGGATTGCCAACTAGGCAAGAGCATGGCGATCAGGTCGAAGGACTTTCCGTGATGCCATCCATTCCTAAAATGCACACTATGGAATGCTCTGTATCACACTGATACCCATGCCTACACTTAGGGTGGATACGATTACCATTTACTAGAAATTTTTCGTTCAACGTGAGTGTAGGTATCAGTTAGCTGAAGAAGTGTGGAGGGGTATTCACAGGAAACAGAGGGCTTCAGTACGCTAGCAAACAATGAAATGAGTAGATTGATGCAAGTGACATACTTTTATGAGGGAATATGTAGCGTTACCGCTTTTCACAGGATCGAGTCGGTACGTGCTGATGAACAGACACAACAGTACATCATATAAAGGGCACAAATTAAGTTTTTAAGTTATTACATTAATCCGATTAAAACATCGAGTAGCACAACGAAAGTCTGAATAGCGAACAAAGTACAAGTTTAGAGAACAAGATACATAAAACACGCTCTCACGATACATAAATCCGCATCACAAGCCCGATGATGCGAACTCAGCTGGAGATCACTCATCTAGCTCCCAGTGGACCGTCCAGCCCTCAGGAGGCTGTCTGTCCCACTGACCTCCTCCATCAGTAGAGTCAGGAAAAAAAGGTGCTACCTGCACAAGTGATCATAGTGTCAATGCCTGAGCAACTAATACTCAGTAAGTCTTACCCGTCAAAAATGGCTAACTACAGCCGACTCCTAGCATGCAAGGCTACAAAGAGGTAAGCTGACACATGCGCATAAAGCTGCACTAATTAATGGATCCTTACTTTCAAGTTTTATTTTTCCAATTTAAGTACGTAACCAATA
>LAPY01002399.1:14201-25348 GCA_000970635.1 Eragrostis tef
AGAAGTCGAGTGGTAGGTCCCACTCGCATGGTAAGTTTTTACCATGGATTGTACTAGAATGGTTAGGAATTGTGAGACCGGACGGGGATTTGTTTGTACAGGATGGTTGGAGAAGGCTGGGCCTTCACGGTGGTAGTGCCCCGTCTGTGTCGATTGAGGACCGTTCGTTGTTGGCCCTGTTGAGCAAGTTTCGAACTTACTGATCACATGCTAGTGTTTTATGGGCCTAGTAAACCGACGTAGCCTGTGTTGCCCTATAGTGCGCGGATACTCGGCTTCTTCTATCATGGTACTTTTGGGAGAGAGGGATGCCTTCCGAACGGGGCGTACGTCTGGGACGGGGACCGTGGCGGAAGGGTCTTTTCTCGGGAGAGTCGAATCCAGCTAGCTCTAGGGGGACCAGCGCGAAAGGTTGCCATATGCGGCCTCTGTGCGCGCATATGTCGTGTGTTCAGGTTTTCTCTTGCAGGATGTACATCGATGCCGCCGCTCTCGGATATGAGCACCCCGCTTGTTCACTGCTTCACCTCGTAGTGTGATGATTGATGATGATGATTTATTGTTGTACTTATATTATATTACTGCTGCTATGTTGTGTTGTTAAATACATGTTTTAGTGTAAGTCCACTGTTTTATTGGATAAGTACTTAAATGGAAAGTTAAAATTTGAAAATAAGGATCCAATAATTAGTGCTGCTTTTATGCGCGTGTGTCAGCTTACCCGTTTTGTAGCCTTGCATACTAGGAGTCGGCTGTAGCTAGCCAATTTTGACGGGTAAGACTTGCTGAGTATTAGTTGCTCAGGCTTTGGCTCTTTATGTTGTTATGCAGGTAGTACTGACTCTGTAGGTGGTGGTGGCCAGTGGGACGGACAGCCTCCTACGGGCTGGACGGTTCACTGGGAGCTGGACGAGTGATCCCCAGCAGAGTTCGCATCATCGGGCTTGTGATGCGGATTCATGTATCGTGAGAGTGTTCTTGTATCGTCTTCCGTCGGATTGACCTTTTATTTCCTTGGTTGAATATTCCGCTGTGCGACTCGATGTTTTAATCGGATTAATGTAATAACTTTAAGATTTAAATTCGTGCTTATTTATGTGGTGTACTGTTGTGTCCGTTCACCGGCACAGACCGACTCGATCCTGCGTTTAGCGGTGACGCTACATTTACTACCTCCATTTTATATTATATGTAGTTTTAGGTTTGGACGCGGTAACTAAGAAAAGGAGAAAAAGGTAATGGGCACATAAAACAATGAGCAGTGAAGGAGGATATAGATAGAGACAAACAGAGGAAACGATACACTGAGAAGTGAAAAAGTTGTCTTGAGACTCGAGAACTACTTATATTTTGACAAAATTTTTGAATGCTAGAACTACCTATATTTTGAAACAGAGGAAGTATAGGAAGACTCGATGACAGAGATCGGTTGTGATGACTGCATCATTCAGCAGGCATGCGTAAAACAGCTACGCACAAAACGTGCAGCCGTAGCTAGCTGCAAAAAGCAGAACCGATAGCTACGAATAATCCATCTATTTCAGAACAACATATGTTGTCCTGGCCCAACAAAATACTTGTCCATACAAGATCCAAAGGGTTCCAAAATTCCATTGCTTGCGATCGCATAACCATACCTTCCAGTTCCATCGTTCGAAAATTCCAAGGCGCCACAGTAATACAAAGTTCCAAAATTCCAAACTTCCAAAATTCTCTGGATCGACGTGCGCGACGGTGTTGTGCGGGGCGATTTTCATGTGCGTTGTCGTCGGCGCTACGCCAGCGAGCCTAGCCGAGTTCACGTTGGCCGACATCGGCGGCGAGGACTACTACGCCGTGAGCCTCGTGGACGAACGGGTTCAACCTGCCGGTCCTTGTCGACCCGGTGAGCGGGGAGGGCAACTGCATCGCGCCTCGGTGCTTCGGCGACCTGCTGGACGGTGGCGTGCCGGATCGCGTGCGACATCTTCGACTCGTCACCCTGCAGAGGTCTCATCATCAGGTGCATCGATCTGCTTGCGAGGACGTAACCACTTCTTTTTTTTTTTGGAAACTAGGACGTAACCACTTGGTTACCAACAAGGTAGATACAAAAGACCTTTCTGATGTTTCCAATCGCTCGCTGATAAATGATCAGTATCTGCGAGTTTTTTTTTTCTCGGCGTTTTCTCGATCGATCCCGTGATGGCTGGGGATAAGTCATCTGGTGGAAAGATGAACTCTGCAACCAAAGCGCCCTTTCGCGATAGGACTAACTCTTGAACCTAACGGTGTGTTTTCTCCCCGACTGTCACACAATCATTATCAATCATTATAACTTTATTAGTTTTACCGTAATGTTATGGTCTGTGGCGTGAGATACAACATTTTCTGAATGAGATAGTTTTTTGTTTTCAAAAGGTGAAGGCCGCCAAAAAAACGCGAGCAAGCTAGAGATAGGACAAGGCGTTGGCATGAGCGGCAAAAAGGTTGTTGGAAAACTGCCAGCATAGTGACAATTTGCTTGTTTTTATGTTCTTTGTTGCATTTCTATCTAATTTGCAATTTTTTTTACCTTGCCAGAAAATGTTGGAACTCAATCAAGCAAATCCACTCATTCGGCTAACACACAAGGTTTGGTATTCAGCCATGCCGTTCAGTTTTGACACCATGTTACATCGCGATTGGATTACTCCGTTTGCAATCCTGTATACAACAAAGAATCATTCATGTAGTGGGTTCTGGAGCTTTCTCTGATACATCGACTGTAAAGAAACGAAACTGCGATAATATTTTTAGGGCAATTTTGCATTCCAGTAATATGGTCCTTGCTTGGTGTTTTACGTTGATCCGCTATTAACATGTGCAAATTTTTCACTAACAGGAGATATTCCAATTGCTGGTTCGGTACAGACATGTACTGTAGAAGACACATGTGCCTTGGTTATTTACTGTAGTACATTATAACGTATTTATGCACTTATTTCGATTGACGTTATACATATATGACTAATTCATTTCTTGGAATGTCAAAGGTCGATCACCGTTGTCTGCTGTTTTGGATCTTGGACGTACGACATGGGGCATTGGCAAGGAGGTGTATTAAGGACAGGCCACAAAATGTGTATGGTGGGTTGCATGCAATCCGTTCTCCCGGTTTTTTCGCATATGTTTATCAACCTTTGACAACAAAAATGAATTTACATTTTGTTGATATCTATCATTTGTTACCTGTGCGTCTACAGGGTTTCTACAGGGTTTGTTGACTACGTGGTTTCTACGCAGTTGCCAATGTCTGGGTTGACTAAAAATCGAGGAAGTGGCATTGAGTCGGTGTCTCTTGTATGTTTAAACGAAACGTTCAGGTGGATGAAGAGGCCGTAGCTAACAATGCAATGCATCTCCTTGGTTCAAATGGATGTGGCACTCCTGCTGTCAGGGTAACTGGGTAAGCACAAGTTCTTTTCCTGCCTCCTACACAGAGACAGGTTGAATACTAGAAATCTGCTAAGAAGGAAAAATAGAGCCTGCCCGAATATATATACTTGTGTGCTCTGCAACCTGAATCAGGAAGAAACACTTCCACATTTTTTGTTTGAGTGCCTTTTTAGCAGTGATTGGTATAATTTGGAACACTATGCTTGACCCCGACGCCATGCTACTCAATGCAAGACAAAACTTTGGTTTCAGGATCTTTCGTGAAATCCTATTAGTAGCAGCATGGAGTATCTGGTGCCACCAGAATAATACCATATTCCTTTTCTAAAAAAAAAGAATAATATCATATTTGACGCCAAGACTCGGTCTCTAATCAGAAGGAAAGCCTTTTTTTAAGTAGCAGATGGGGTTTGTTGCTTTAAGAGCCAAGCCGAGCTTAAAAATTCTTTTCGATGCCCGGTTATGTAATATACATTAAACTTAAGGTCTTCTTTGGGCCTACGGTCTTGTACCATGTAAGTATCCTTTTATCAAAATTAAAATAAAAAAATTAGTAGAGACTCCTCTACTATTTGCCTAAAAAAAAGGGTCGTAGCTAAATGTCCAGAGAGACTGAAAGGAAATGTCAGTATTGCATATGAAAAAGAGATAATGTCGCGCTACAAAACACGAACATTGAATTTCAGCGTCGATATCGTCTACGAGCTCTCACATCAAATTTGGCCCATTAGACACCGATGTTCGCGCGTCGCGAGTCTTAATAAGACTGGTGACCCACATCGGATGGCAAGGTTTTGTAAAAGTTTGATTTGTAAAAGAATATTGTATTATTATGACATGTACAAGTATATCGTAATGCTCATGGTCCTGCCAAGTGGTTTATTTTTCTCGATCACATGCGTGGCGCACGTGCATTTGTACTAGTAGAGATAGAGACAGACACAGAAAATGATACACTGGAAAGTGAAAAAGTTGTCTTGAGACTCGAGAACTACTTATATTTTGGCAAAATTTTTGAATGCTAGAACTACCTATATTTTGAAACAGAGGGAGTACATGATAGGAAGACTCGATGACAGAGATCGGTTGTGATGACTGCATCATTCAGCAGGCATGCGTAAAACAGCTACGCACAAAACGTGCAACCGCAGCTAGCTGCAAAAAGCAGAACCGATAGCTACGAATAGTCCATCTATTTCAGAACAACATATGTTGTCCTGGCCCAACAAAATACTTGTCCATACAAGACCAAACATTGCTCATATATTGACCAGAAGCCCAATGTGAGTAATAGATCATGGGCGAGGCACTATCTGTTCAAGGTGTCACAATGTCTTCGGCTCTGGTTCCCAACATTCAACATCTGAATTTAGCATATTTACATTAAACGACTGCAGATTGAGAAGCTATTCAGAGCAACAGAAGACACATTCCATTACAAAAGTGCCTGTAAGTTTTGAAAGAAAGAAGGCATTAGAAACAAATGGTAAAAATCAATCGCCCAATGATGAATTTGCAAACAAAAGAAAATAAACAAGCAACAATGTAAGAGAGTTGGGAATCTAAGGAACGATACTTCTCATATTTGCAGGGGAAAAACAGCAGACAGGAATTGAAATACAGTGCACAATATTTATTTGGCTGAAATGTAATAATATCAGTTAAGCTGGATTTTTTAGCACACAAATAGAATTCCGAGTTACTCAAGTGCACCCAAGGCATCTATGTCGAGATGATTGTTGGAATGGGGAATTTTTCAGATGCCGTGCTCTCTCCAGCGTGCGCACACGCGCACGCACGCGCGCGGGCACACACACACCTCTTCTTCTATTTCACACACATATGCACATAGGTCCATTACAACTACATCAATTACTTTAACAATGAGTCTCCAGGAACATAAAACTCACATCAATCTAAAATCAGCTGGACCTTCAATTTGTTGCGCGGATCAAATATTTTGAGGGAGAAAGCAATGATACTATGTCTATAAGGTGTTTCTACTCATAAAACATTTTACGATGCAAATTTAATTTAATGCTTGGCTCAGTATATATAAAAAGATGTTGGATGACCGTATGCCTTAGGTTCTTGATATCTTTACATGAAGCCATGCATGTCTCTGCTGAAACATATCACACGTGAAGGAGATTTTGCAGATAATAAGTACAATATTTTTAAACGACAATACAAATTTATGATAGCTACATTACACAGGAGCAGACTTTACATTCTGCAAAATAGTCGAGAGATTTGTGGATGTCTGTCTGTTATAATGTTTCAGAGGAAGCAAAGGAGCACATCTGAACTGCGACTGCGTGGACTGGAAAAACATTCTGACAAAGATGAAAATCAAAAAATAAATTATACAGTAAGAATAGCATACATATCGAGTATGATTTGGTAATATTTTATTGAAGCTACTACATCTAAGGAAACTGATCATAACTGCACCTATAATCATCAACGTATTCTGTAACTGCAGGAAGGATTTACTGGTAAGTTGTAAGAACTGGCCTCCATTGGGCCGTCCTTTTCCAATGACAGAACTCTGCCCCAGTGTGCTGAACTCTTCCTTTATCTCATCCTCAGACTTTGCTCTACAAACACAACAACAGAAGCAAATGCCCAAATCTTAGGCAAGATCTCAACTAAAGAGCAATAGGGGCATATATGAGCTCATCCCCTAACCAGCCTTGGAAAAAGAAAGATGCTTTGCAACTGCTGTAAGAAATCAGCTCATACCCAAATAGAAAGCACAGCCATATAAAAACACTGAAATATATGGCCAGTAGAATGTTGTACAGACAGAGTACTTTTTGTCTCTCCCGCAATACAACTTGACTTATTTACTCTTTTACCAATGTGTACTAATAACAACGAAGATGGATATATATACTAAACCAACTCAGCAATCAGAAGAAACAACAGAACAACTTAGCCAAGTTTTTTAAACACTGGAGCTTTCAAGGTGCGGATCTCATGATTGGGAAATTGGCAAATAGGTATATATATGATTACAACACCCTTATCCTTTGGTTCTTCAAAATTGAAGTTCTTTCACTACTGTTAGATGTGTAACATCACGTATTTTTCAGGGCTATATTACAACCATAAAAATTGGACGTCTGCTAAAGTAATCTGAGATAAGTCATAAACCAAATTTTAAACCACTATGTCAAAGAATTCATCAAGATTCACCAACATGAAATGCTCACATGATGCAAAAGAAATTACAAGGGCTTCAACCATGATCCCCAGGGGGAATCAAACAGCTAAAAATTTATCAATTTTATGTTGATATAACAAAATGACATCAATTTTAATTTAGGCACAATTCTAAAACCTGTTGAAGAAAACATAAGTAGCGCACAATTTATCACACACCTTGTTCCCAGCTTCAGGACAACCTCAGAGCACTACAGAATAAAGAGACCAATAGTACGTACATTTAGAAGGCATAGAAAAATAGAAAAAGAAACAAAAAATGAGAAAATAATAATTAAAGGACAAGTTTGGTTGGAAAATGCCAACCTAGCTTCCTAACATGACAATTCACAAAACATTGATCATGACCCTCTAAATTTTAGACCTCTAAAATCAAAGAGAATCTTGTCATTTAAGAGTATTAAATAAAGTCTAATGACAAAACCTTTTTACATATGGGTACCAATTTTTAAGATGAATCTAATTAGCCTAATTAATCTATGTGCTAGAATGATGCTGCAGTAACCATCTTCTAATTACGTCTTAGTTACCCTCATTAGATTCATTTCGCGATTTAGACCATGGGTTCTGCAGTTAGTTTTGTAATTACACTTTATTTAATACTCCTAAATGACAAGATTCTTTTTGATGTGACCCATCTAAATTTTAGACCCCAGAAAACGAACACTCCATTAGATAAACTGAACTGACAAATTAAGGTGCTACCTGCTTGCCAAAAAAGGCATTGACAACACATGTGAAGGAGAGAGAGAGCAAGCAATGCTAGCTAGTTCACTAATGCATCGCAACTCCGGAAGTTAATCAAATAAATTATCAAAGAGAACAGAAGGGACGTGGTCATATAGAGGCTAAGACTCACGAACGCTGCTGTTGAGCATGGGGGGAAATGCCTGCCAATTTGATGGCAGCAACATCATTTACCTGCGTGCACAACCATATGTGGTGACTAATCAATTGGGAACCAAGTTATTCGCAACATCATTGTTCATTGAGATGTTTGCATGAGTTTAAGAAGATTTTTTGAACTGGATAAGCATTATAGCCGGCATACATGCAGTAATGTTGATGGATCACAGATTTTTTTTTCTAGGGAACAAATATGGGCACTTAAAGTTCAAATCTACTATTAGCATATAGACTAACAATTTTTTCTTTATGGCTTCAATATACTCTTTAGCTGTGCTGCATAATTCTGAAGAAATTGCCTTGAATAACTCTGAACAACCTGTTTCATCTTGCCTAGTTTTATGGTGTAATTTATGTTCAACACAAACCTGGTCGACTTCAGTATAATATAGTCTCCTCTGCTTGCTATGGCAAAAAATGACTCAAAATATCGAAGGACCATATAGAGTAGTTTGCATTCTTAAACCGGTAACCTAGCACAACTCTTTCGGTGCTGCATGCTGGAATATTCTAAGTATTCACTGGGAGCTACAAATGGAATTCTTCCAAATGATCACTGGTGCCAGAGCAAGACATACCAACCAATTCTTCATTGAGATCTTCTCCATAGCTGCATGGAACATATGGAAACAGCGAAATGAAATAATCTTCCAAAACACGGCTGCAACAACAAACCAATGGAGGAGAGCATTTACAGAACAAGTCAGGCTGCAACTACATCGACTGCCCACTTTCAGTAGAGATACAATCACTCAGTGGCTTCAAACAATCCCTCTAGGCAACTCTGTACAGACACCTCTCACCTAGAGCCCAGTCTTAGTAGGGAGCTCTTCTCTTTTTGTACATGATTCTTTGCTTTTTCTTTAGCTAGCAGCACAGGTTTGTATAGTCTTTCCTTCTATTTCCCATGGGGCTTTGTACAGTTTTTTCCGTTCTAGCTTTTATTTATTATACGCAGTGGGAGATTCTCTTGCTGTTTTACCGTAAAAAAAACAAAAGTAAAGTGTACAGTCGGTCTCTAAACTTGTCTGACTGTGTCACTTGAGCCCCTCTACTTAGAAAATGCTGATTTGTCATCCATAAACTTGTCCTACTGTGTCAGTTAGGTCCCTCTACTTATATTGATATCTCTAAACTTGTTTCACTGTGTCACTTATGTCTAACTAGAATCAAACCGACATGACTCATCTGACATAGAAATGCATCACATTCAATTGTATTGGTATCATACAAATTAGCATTTGACATGTATTTTTAAGGTGAGTAATATACTTGTTCTCATTGGGGGTCTAAGTTATCTGATATAGTAGTTGAGGGTTGATTTTTAGACTTTGACAAGAGTTGAGGGCTTAATATAGACTTACTTCATTTTGAAAAGAAGCAAAACTCATGTTGCTCATTGCAGCATGTGTGTGAGGAGTAATGTGAGAGAGTACATGTAAAATCTAAAGTGCAACTACCAAATAACGATGAATACATGCGAAATCTAAAGTATGATGACGAATGTTTAGTCAGTAAAAAAATATATGGGAAATTCTAGTTTGTGAATAACATGTCAAAAAAGTTAAAAGGTTTAAGAAAATAACAATGAAAGAACCACCCTTAACCTGGTACCAATACAATTGCATACAACACATTTGTGTCATGTTGGGTCGATTTGAGCCTAGTTTGGACCTAAGTGACATAGTCAAATAACTTAAAAGATGCCAATATAAGTACAGAGACCTAAGTGACACATCAGAACAAGTTTTAAGATGTCAAATCATCATTTTCTAAGTAGAGGGAACTAAGTGACACAACCGCATAAGTTTAGAGACTGGTTGTGCACTTCACTCAAAAAACAAATAAACTGTTGAAAGAGCATTAAAAAAGAGCAGTGAATTAGTTCCTCTTGATTTATCTATCTCTATAGATATAAAAAGCTTGCATATTGCATCACTTAAAATAATATGAAAACATTATACATAACTCACATAGTTAATACCAAATCCAGAAACATGAGCTCACAGTAGAGATTAGGCACAATTGACCGATCTCAGTTCCAGGTCAAAATATTTGCAGCACTCTATGTTTTTATGTGTCTAAAAGTCATAGGGACACGGCATGGGCAAAAGTTTTTGATTTTAAAAAGACATAAGTGTCCTGCGTAATATGTTGCTTTTTCTTTTCTTTTGGCTGGGCAATGCTGCATATGTAGATAATAGAACTGTTGGTTCATATCTATTGAAAATTTCGTAGCTATTCAATAGTAGGTAGCATATATAGGCAGGATAGAAGTTAGAGAGTACAAGAAAATAACCAAAGTACGGGTGTTTTTTCAGGCCTGTAGAACAGAGGGATGCTTGATTGTTGTATTCCATTCTTGGGTTATTGTGTTTATTTTGATCTGATCTATTCTTATGATCTTATCTATTCATGTATCTATAAGGATCAGAATGTAGGTAGCAAGATATTACATAGCATTTTTTTTTTGCGGTGGATATTACAGAGCATTCACATTTATGCTGACGACAGAATTACAAAACTATTAGTCAGTATTAACTAATTTCATATAATGTGCGGACGACAGAGATGCAAAACCAAATAGAAATAGCTGCATCAACGAACCATAGCTGTTTTATTTCTTCTGAAGCAAAATAGGCATCTGTGTTAAAGCAAGGACATTAGAAGCAGCTATGGCTTGGAAACACAAGATTTGCTAATCATTTATATCGATATCGTCACGAACTGTCGATCAACCCAGCATTTTATGTAAAAGTAATGATCTATCCACAGGCTAACATATTGCACTGGTTAGGAGAATATCAATTAATGGAGGAAGCATAAATTTGGAAATCACCTGAAAAGTCATGGAATAGCTATGGGTGATGGAGCTGTCAGCAACCGACACTCCCAGTCTTCAGTTGAAGCTGAACAGTAGATGAGGCAACATCGAACTGATAGTCCATTCAATCATAGAGAAAAATGTATTTGTAGAGATAATGGAGCAAAATCGCAGGAAATTTACAGGGATGTGGCAATGAAAGGATATTTTTGCATCACTTACATAAGCTTAGCATCGGTGCAACTGACAGTAATCTCATACCATGGGATTAGACCGCTGATCGTTCTCCCGAATCAGTACCAATTTGCTAAGTAGTGCGTGCATATAGCACAGGGAGGATACTTGCATTCCTGTCCAAACAAAATACAACAATTCAGCAATCCAAGAAGGACAGTTTCTGCTTTCAAAAACAATGGTGTATATAATTATTAAAATCGATAGGTTAAGAGGGAAATAGAAAGGGGGTAATTAAATATATTATTTTCAATGGCAGACAAATTAAGTGAAAAAATCTATAATTACTAGTTCACACTATATATAGGTGTATGTAAATGAACTCCCAGAACCAAAGGGGTAGTGCCTTTTTGGAAGGCTGGTCTGTGGCTAGCTGGCCACAGCTTTATCATAGCAAGAAAAAGTTATGAACAAAATCGTCAAGGAATAATCTTCAAGAAAATAAGTGGGCCAGCCTCGCCGATATCCGTCCTGATGTCTGGGCCAGCCGAGCTGGCCGCTGTTTGCGGCGGCGGGGGTCAAAAGCGCGGCTGGCAGG